>OZ023178.1:2293375-2335875 GCA_963678695.2 Diplodus puntazzo
TTCCCTCTGTTTCACATGGTCAAACTGAATTATATCAGTCTGAAAACACATTTAAACACAACATAGAGGGTTGCTACATATTCAAACTACTATGCAGCCTTTCACACACCTTTGACCTAAATATCTAAAACGCCATGATGGAGCCTAAAATGGACATTTGCTGCTCAATCAGTCCTGGCTTGCAAAGGTTCGTCTTCTTTGTCATTTTACGTACTAAAATATACGTTTTTGATTTCTCCTTGCGTCTCCGGGCGTGATGATACGTTTTCAGCACAAGCACACTCAGGTGTAACACCACGCAGCGACACAAACAATTGAGGGGGGAGAGAGATGCACCTTTTCTAGCTGCAAATACAGTCATTATTTTGAGTTCCTGTCAGCTAAAAGATGAGAACAGTGAGGTTCGTTGTATACTTTGTGCTGGCGACAAAGTGCCATCAAGCTTAGAAAACACTACGTCAAATTTGAAGTCGCAGCACAGTTAAGTTCATGGAGCTGTTAAGCAGAGAACTGCTAGCAAAGCCACGGCCTAAGGAGATGTTGGACTTGGAACAGAGTCTTCTGCCACCTGAAAAATGCTGTTCTAGGGTCCCACATCCCCCCCTCTGTACTGACCCCACTTGGTACAATCTGGGTTCCCCTGAGTAGAAATCAAATTCAAGTCTCCCACTTCCTGTTTGATAGACGGCCATTTTGCCTGGAGGTAACCCTGGACCACATGCTACAAACATTTTATACATTTGAATGTCATAATGCTTCATAATTGTTTATAAAACCTTATTTCCCATCCTTTAAGCACAACCAGCAGTGAAGCATCTTTAAATGGTTTTATTCAAAAACACATCTTGTACACAAACATGCTGGCAGTCTGGAACAGGATCAGCTCCCTGGACAACCTGGAAATAGGCAAACACACATGCAGCCAATCACACAGAGGGTTACTGAAACAGAAACATGTGTGAGGGTCATAACAACCCCCAGTTAAAACTACAAACATTTCTCCCCTAAAGAAATGTTCAAGTTCAAGAGAGGCAATCCAGTATTGGGCTAAAAGCAGGACACCAGTCTTCATAAAAGCAACACTTCTGCACAGGAACCACCATGAGGATAGAACACAAAACCAAACACACCAACTGTGGTAACACACAAAAACAGCAACACACTACACACAGTTGTTTCCAACTTACCCAATGCTGCAACCACAAGTGACCCAACAAATGTGGAGTACAGTTACCACAACCACAACTCGAGGCATAATAAGTGGCAAGTTGTTGAAAATGTCCTGCAGCTTTCTGGTCAGGGACGACTACAGGAACTGGGGGGAGCTGGCCCTTAAACTCTTGGCTTCCAATCAGCTCCCTGGACAACCTGAAGTCACTCACATACACCAATCACACAGAGGGTTATTGAAACAGAGACAAACAATAGAAAAAGTGAATAAATGCACCTTCATTCATTTTTCAAATCACTGAGATCTGAACACTCTGACCTACAAAAGTTCAGTGGTTCTCAAGGAGAACGTTCTACAAACCAGTGTCATGAGACGACTTCTGTTCATGAAATGAACAAATAAAGACTGATTAATTGAAATGTTACTTTCTTTTGTTATGTTAATGTGTCTTTCTTAGTTTTTTTTCTTTCTAATAAACACCTGTTTCTAAAAGGTTTCCACCTTCAAAACAGGTGAGCATCATCAAAGATCTAATAGTCTGTTTCTAAGCACCTGAAAAGAAAACTATTAGATCTTTGATGATGCTCACCTGTTTCCAAAAGGTGGAAACCTTTTACAGTTGATTTAAAACTTTGTCACATCCTCACACTTCAATAATAGTTTAGTTGTTGATGGTTCATTGTCCCATGATCCCCTGCTTCCATCCCAGGTCCTTCTGGAGGAGGAAGAGTTCAAACCTGTAACCTGAGTTACTACAAGCCAGGAAGACCCACTGCACTACCAATCCCCTGAGAACTGGAAGATCTTCTCTGGGCACGTTTCATTCCGTACTTTAAACTTCACTAAGTTTTATAAGAATCAAACCGAAACTCAATCAAGATTCAAACCCATGACCTCCGAGTGTTCTCACAGCTGTTTATTTTCACGGACCAGATTCAAATCCAACAAACGTCCTGAAAATACAGCCGGACTTCAACAGCCACAAAACACTGAGAGAAACACAATGATTGCCATTAAAATGTGTTTTCTTCTCATAGAATAATCAGACAGAAATTAAGAGATGTTGTGCAGTTTATGACTCTGTCACTACGGACATAATTACATGTGTTAACCAACAGCATCAAACTTTTAGTTTCATCATTAGAAACACATGAAACAAGTCAGAGTGTTTCAGGTGGAGTGTCGAGTACATTTGATCAGATTTTACTGTCCATTTACAACTTTGTTCACAATGATTCTTTACAATTAAAGCTGCAGACGAGTCAATGTTTTCTGTTTCTTACATTTCACTAATAGTTGTGGATTTTATTGGAACAAGAGCCAGAATTCAAAACAACACATGACAGAAAGTACAAGTCAACGCAATTTAATCCACAATTTAATGGAAGAAGTTTCAAATGTAAATGAAGAATCTTTTCAATCAGTTTGAATCATTTTGTACAAAGTTGACTGATGAATTTATTCCAAGAAGCTGAAAGATTGATGTGACTGTGATCCTGTACAGACTCAACTGTTCAGCACTGACAATGTTTCTGTGACAGGAGGAGACTCTGCACACTGAACACCACACAGACACACTGAGGAACCAGAATTGAACCAGAAGAACCCAAATCCAGGAAAAACAGGTTCAGTGAATGTGGTGTTGAAGGTGTGGAGGTGGATCAGTGAGTCAGAGGAGACTCTGTAGAAGGACAGAGTGCCAGCAGGACAGTCCACATACACTGCTGCTCTACCAGAGGAGGAGGAGGAGGAGGAGGAGGAGATGTCTATTCTTCTGTAATTGTGCCAGACAGAGTAATGACCACCATCAGAGCAGCACAGACTCCAGGACTGATCATTATATCCAAACACACAGTATCCGTCGCTCCTTCTGATTCTTCTGTAACTCAGTGATATAAAAACATCTCCGCTCCACTCGACCTCCCAGTAACAGCGACCAGTCAGACCAGTTCTACACAGCAGCTGATGACACACAGACTCAAACCTCTCTGGATGATCAGGATATGACTGATCCTCCTCCATCACACTTGTCATCTTCCTGTTGTTGTCAGACAGTTTGATGTATCTGCTGACTGTGTTTGTGTCGACTGTGAGCTCACAGGAATCTGATGGAGAGAAAAAGACACAACACAGCTGCAGTTATTAATGTGTCATCAGTGTGATGATGACATCACAGATGTGAATGAGTGATGTCACAGTGTTTTGATGAATGACAGTAAAAAGACACTCACACTTCCTCAGACCTGGTGTCAACCATCGGACTCCAGCAGGCTCCACCCTGAAAGGAGGAGGGGGGTCAGAGCAGCACATCCTCTTTCAGCATGCAAACATGGACATGACATGACTCTCATACACAGAAACACAATCTGTCCATCAGGCTGCTTCTCCCTGTTCTCCCTGAACCTCTTCACCTCTGCCACTCTCCTCACACACTGAGAGTGAGCCACAGGATGTTGGTGTGTGTGAAAGAGAACGACAACATCTGAGAACACACACAAACCTCCTGTTGGATTTATCACTTCATCTTTATTTTATTGGATGTTGTTGCTGTTTCCTGTGGGCGACCTTACGCTTGCTGTTTGATCCAATGTCAACTTGTGCTTATGTTTCTATATATTATAGAACTTTTGGATTTGGAAGTTAGAACTTTTGAGGTCCGATTCCTGTTTGAAGCTTGGAGGGCTTTTCTGAATCTCAGCTGCACAGTCTGCTTTTTGTTCTTGCTGTGTTTCTGCTGCTTTGTTTTACTGTGCAAAGAAACAAATACAATTTATACGTAATAAATCAATCAGAAAACATTGGACGTTGGTTCCCGACCTCTGCCACAGAACCAAGTGACAGAGACTCCCAGACTGTTTCCCTCCAGAACCTCACAAGTGTCACTGAAGCTGTTTGTGATAGAAACAGTTTCATGGTTTCATGTGTTGACATGTTATTATGACTATTCATGTCATGTTTGATGCCATTAAAAACAGAACTAATGACAGAAAATGTCTCAGTGTGAAATCTGCTGTGGTGAACGTGATGTGTCCAGATGTGACCGGAGGAACATCTGACTATGAAGCCAGGAATCTGTCTTTCTTTCTGTCTGTCTGTGGTTCACATGTCTCCAGAATCGTTCATCCAATCAACTTGTTGCTGAGGACTCAAGGAAGTGCAGTGTTCAATTTAAATTCAATAGTAGAATGTTTTAGGGCTGCGACAACTAACCCATTAAATCGATTAGAAAAAAGCTGCCGACCAGTTTCATCGTGGATTAGCTGATTTACGTTACAATGCAGGCGCTGCGACACAGAGCGAGCTGCTTCACTTTATAGTCAAAGACATCAAGCGGAAGATACGTCAGGAAAACACATTCAGTGCATCAGTTCTGGTCTCCTACGGTAGGGAGCAGTAAACCAGCCAATGGCGTGCCTCGTGTAGCTCAGGTGATGAAACAGGAAGCTACTCGACTACCTTTCTGAATCGGCTCCATTACACATCTGCAACATAGCGGAGGCCATGGAGGCAACAGAAACTACAAACATTACAGAAGAGAAAAGTGTAGGAGCCAAGTCATCAAAAGTGTGGCAGCACTTTATATATAAGTCTTAAAAGAAAACAGCTACAAGATGTGCAGAGCTGATCTCACATTGCCCGGTAGCACCACATCACTGAGACCTGAAGAGAAAGCAGGTCGGAGCCACTACGGGTGAAGGAGACTCGGCACGGTGACTTAGTAAAGGTTTCAAACCCAGAATCTGTCTACACTGATCCATAGTGTCTGTCCCTTTATTCGTTTATTGGTAAATGCCTAGATGAGCAGCAGGATTTGTTTGTTGGACAGGCTGACTGACAAAAGTTTGGACAGGATGAACTTTTTGATCTTATCCACTTCATCCATTAGTAAGCCTGTTGTTCCTGCAAACACAAGATTAGGGCCCGGCTACATTACAGGTTTCAATTTAACAACCAACAGAAACACCCGGAAGGTGTTTCTATCTTAAATGTTGGCAATAGGTTGTGGTTAAGGCGGCGGCTGCTGGAGGAGAGGGAGGAGTGGCTCAGCCGGTGACCAGACAGCTGGACAGAATCAGGTTATCAGTCAGCTATATAAGCACGTTTGTAACCTGGTTCTGATCTCTTGCAGGAGCTAGGTCCAGGGATAAAACTGTAGCAGAGAAGGGCAGCAGAGACCGCTGTAATTCCGACTCTCAGCCGTCAAAGAGACGGCTGTTCATTCGTGTTTTGTTTTACTTTGATTCACCTGTGTCTGTCTGTGCCCAAATAAACGCACAACTTACCCGCTAGAAACGCTGGCTCCCAATCGAGCGTGAGTGGTGAGGCTCACATACATGTTTGACATCTAATAATTTTATACTTTTCACATGTTTTGAGGAAGTGCTGCTCTGTTGTCGTTGTGTTTTATTATTGTGTTTTTATCATTGTGTTGTGCAAAACACTGAAACTTTCCTGCCCCTGCAGGCTGTTATAATGATTACTGCCCAAAACAGCCCAAGCTCAGCTGGAGCAGCAGTTTCCTCATAACAGGAGCCAAGATGGCACCACTAAGGCCCATCTTAAATTAATCTATGCACTGCTGCTGTTATGGTAGTGTGACGGAAAGGTTCCACCTTGTGTCATCTAATGTTGTTATTAGACTGTTTCATATCTTCTGTTCACTTTAAACTGATGCCAGAGACAGTTGTTACAGTCTGTAAATCATTTCAAACTGAGGCACAGATACACTGTCAGTGATGATCTAGAATGTAATTACTCCAGTGTTGATAAAGATCCAAGTCAGAACCATTTTAAGTTCAAAGTCAAGCACTTTAGCAAAAACACTGATTCTCCAATTCAGGGAAAGAGCTTCTATGACATTCAGTGATTAAATTATGTGTCACAGAAATCTTTTGCATTTGAGGTACAGTATTTTTTGATCAGACATCTGACACAGAGGGTCTATTGTTGTTATTAATATCATAACACAGCAGTGACTTGGTGGAAATTTGATTTAATGTTAATGTTTCGATAACTCTCTGCAATCAGTGTGGAGTGTGAAGTAGTTTGGATTAGCGGTTCATCAAGCAGCAACTCTTGATACCTGAGAGTGTCCAGTCTCCAGTCTGGATCCAGTCGAGCTGACAGCAGCTTCACTCCTGAGTCTCCTGGATGATTGTAGCTCAGGTCCAGCTCTCTCGGATGGGAGGGATTGGAGTCCAGAGCTAAGGCCAGAGTAGAACAGCCTTCCTCTGTGATGAGACAGCCTGACAGCCTGCATACACAGAAAACAACACACATCGCAGATAAGATGAGAGTCCTGATGATTCAGTGTACACCTGTGTTCAAGGGTTTAACATTTATTATATTCATCATCTTAGCTTTCGCTAATTTACTAATCAGCGCTGAACAGAGAGTATAACTGAAGCTGATGGAAATGTCATTAGTTTTGCAAATATTTGGTCATGAACTTTTTGGTCATCATAACTTGAACCTGACAAAAGTAATAATACATAGAAAAGTACTGAAAATTAATTTATGAAAATCAGACATTGCTTTTGAATTGTGATTTAACAGAATCAACAAACTAATGAAACTGGCCTGGAAAAATATGATGGTACCCTTAATTTAATATTTTGTTGCACAACCTTTTGAGGCAATTACGGCAATCAAGTGATCTCTGTAACCTGTCCACAGGTATTTTGGCCCACACCTTGTGAGCAAATTGCTCCAGCTGTCTCAGGTTTGAAGGGTGCCTTCTCCAGACTGCATGTTTCAGCTACTTCCACAGATGTTCAATAGGATTTCGATAAAGGTGCATAGAATGCCACTTCAGAATAGGCCAATGTGTTCTTCTTAGCCAGTCTTGGGTGTTTTTAGCTGTGTGTTTTGGGTCATTATCCTGTTGGAGGACCCTTGACCTTAGACTCAGACCAAGCTTTCTGACACTGGGTAGATATACTGGCCCTCGCTTATCAAACTTGCGTGAAACGGGTGCAGATCTGAGCGCAGAATTGGTCTTACGACAGGACGCACGTGTGATTTATGAAACATTCGTATCTGACCAATTCCAGCGTACGAATGATCGGGTCTTGATAAGCGGTGGCTGAATTCGATCGTCATTAACATGTTACGCCCTTAAATATTCCTGGTTCTGAGGCCTCGCCCACTCAGGTCAAACATGGAGAGAAGAAGTGCTGAGAAGTGAAGAAGATTTTGACAAATTCCAGTCTCGCTTTTTTATGGTTTGCTTTAGACAGTGGAGTCTTCCTCGGTCGTCTTCAGGAAGTCCGCTTTGGTTCAAACAGCGATGGATGGGGCGATCTGACACTGAAATACCTCAACCTTGGAGTTCACCTCTAATCTCTTTGGAAGTTGTTCTGGGCTCTTTGGTTACCATTAATATGACATTTGAAGTGTAATCAGGGACTTTGTGGACTGGAGTAACAAAGAGGGCTCATGCTCAGCAGATAGGAACAGAGTAGATAAAATCATTAAAAAGGCCAGCTCTGTGGTGAAGTCCAAACAGGACACTGTCCAGCAGGCGGCAAAAGACAGGATGCTGTCTAAGATAAGGACAATCTTGAGGAACCCCTCTCACCCACTCAATGCACTGGCGGTGATCAAAAGGAGTACCTTCAGTGAAAGACTAATCATGCCAAGGTGCAAGTCAGAGCGCAGCAGGAGGTCCTTTCTCCCTGCTGCAATGAAACTTTTTAATGAGCACTTGTGACCCTTGTAGAGACAGGGTAAATGTTCTTTTACCTTATTTATGTATGCTTAACTTTATTTATGTATGTATGCATATGTGACTAATAATAATGACTGGAGCAATGAAGCAATTTCCTGTCAGGGATTAATAAAGTACCCAACCAACCAACCAACCAACCAACATTATCCCCCTCTTCAATTTGTCATCATTTTTTTTCTTGCGGACACGTCCAGGGAGATTGATTACAGTCCTGTGAACCTTAAACTCCTGAATAATATGTGCAACTGTAGTCGCAGGAAGATCTAGCAACTTGGAGATGGTCTTGTAGCCTTGACCTTTAACATGCTTGCCTATAATGTTCTTTTTAATCTTCTGAGACCACTCTCTCCTTAGCTTTCTGTGGTCCATGTTCAATGTGGTACGCACCATGGTACCAAACAGGACAGTGATTACTTTTCACCCTTTTCAATCTTTTCTAGGGGTACCATCATTTTTGTCCAGGACAGTTTCATAAGTTATTTTTTAAATGATTCAGTTGAACAACAATTCAAAAGCAATGCCTGATGTTCATTAGTTAATTTTCACTAATTCTCTATTGATTATTAGTTTTGCCAGTTTCAAGTTATTTCAGTGGACAGTGTGTGTTTCTCTTTCTTTAATGGAAGGGTATTAACATCTTGTCCCTGTGTGTACATATATATTCATTTATTTTTTTTACCCTGTCTGATCTAGACCTGCTCCAATTGTACAATTACATGAAATAATACAATGAAGTAATGAATCCTGACCTGAGAGTTTCAAGGACACAGTGTGGACTCTCCAGTCCAGGTAACAGCAGCTTCACTCCTGAATCCTGCAGGTTGTTGTTACTTAGGTCCAGCTCTCTCAGACTAGAGGACTGGGAGCTGAGAACTGAAGACAGAGCTTCATAGCTTCTCTCTGAGAGGTTACAGCCACTCAGTCTGTATAAAGAATAATGAGCAGAACAGGAAGATAATAATTCTATTTGGGTCAATATCAGCACATTTACTGGATTTTGACTCACTCACAGAACTTTGTTGGAGGCTTTGACCACTGGCAGCAGCCTCAGAAGTGCCTCCTCTGAAGCAGAGTATTTCTTCAGGTCAAACACATCCAGATCTTTTTCTGATGACAGTAAGATGAAGACCAGAGCTGACCACTGAGCAGGAGACAGTTCATCTGTGGAGAGACTTCCTGAACTCACGTATTGTTGGATCTCCTCCACTAGAGAATGATCGTTCAGTTCATTCAGACAGTGGAACAGATTGATGCTTCTCTCTGAAGACAGAGGCTCTTCAAACTTATTCTTGATGTAACCAACTGTTTTCTGATTTGTCTGTGAGATACTTCCTGTCTGTGTCTGCAGGCCTCGCAGGAGAGACTGACTGGTCTGCAGTGAAAGACCCAGGAGGAAGCGGAGGAACAAGTCCAGGTGTCCATTTGGACTCTGTAAGGCCTGGTCCACAGCACTCTGGTAGAGACGTGTCTCTGCAGATTGATGGTCTGCTGTTTTTTCTTCTGACAGCAGATTGACTCCAGAGTTGATGAATGTCAGATGAACATGAAGAGCAGCCAGAAACTCCTGAACACTCAGATGGATGAAGCAGAACACCTTGTCCTGGTAAAGCCCTCTCTCCTCTTTAAAGATCTGTGTGAACACTCCTGAGTACACTGAGGCTGCTGTGATATCGATGCCACACCCTGTCAGGTCTGATTCATAGAAGATCAGGTTTCCTTTCTGCAGCTGATCAAAAGCCAGTTTTCCCAGAGACTCAATCATCCTCCTGCTCTCTGGAGTCCAGTGTGGATCTGTCTCAGCTCCTCCATCATACTTGACCTTCTTCACTTTGGCCTGAACCACCAGGAAGTGGATGTACATCTCAGTCAGAGTCTTGGGCAGCTCTCCTCCCTCTCTGTTCTCCAACACATCCTCCAGAACTGTAGCAGTGATCCAGCAGAAGACTGGGATGTGGCACATGATGTGGAGGCTTCGTGATGTCTTGATGTGGGAGATGATTCTGCTGGCCTGCTCCTCATCTCTGTATCTCTTCCTGAAGTACTCCTCCTTCTGTGGGTCAGTGAACCCTCTGACCTCTGTCACCATGTCAACACACTCAGGAGGGATCTGATTGGCTGCTGCAGGTCGTGTTGTTATCCAGAGGCGAGCAGAGGGAAGCAGTTTCCCCCTGATGAGGTTTGTCAGCAGCACATCCACTGAGGTGGACTCTGTAACATCAGTCAGGATCTCAGTGTTGTGGAAGTCCAGAGGAAGTCGACACTCATCCAGACCATCAAAGATGAAAACAACCTGGAACTCTTCAAAGCTGCAGATTTCTTTGGTTTCAGTGAAGAAGTGATGAACAAGTTCCACCAAGCTGAAATTTTTCTCTTTCAGCACATTCAGCTCTCTGAAAGTGAATGGAAATGTGAACTGTATGTCCTGGTTGTCTTTGTCTTCAGCCCAGTCCAGAGTGAACTTCTGTGTTAAGACTGTTTTCCCGATGCCAGCCACTCCCTTTGTCATCACTGTTCTGATTGGTTCGTCTCTTCCAGGTGAGGCTTTAAAGATGTCTTCTTGTCTGATTGTTGTTTCTGGTCTGTCTGGTTTCCTGGATGCTGTTTCAATCTGTCTGACCTCATGTTCATCATTGACCTCTGCAGTCCCTCCCTCTGTGATGTAGAGCTCTGTGTAGATCTGATTCAGTAGGGTTGGGTTTCCTGCTTTAGCGATCCCCTCAAACACACACTGGAACTTCTTCTGAAGGTTAGATTTGAGTTGACGTCGACAAATTGCAGCAACAGTTCCTGAATAAACACACAACAAAGACGATCATTAAGTTATTTATAAAGACAATAAGACAATTTCCTTCCCTTAAAGCAGCACATATAAACATGTGTTCCATGATTTTCCTCCATCTGTTGAGACATTACAAATTGTCTCATTTATCCAACATGTTAAATCTTCAGAGAAATCCTCTTACTGCTCTGCAGACAGTCAGCCAGCTCCTCATGCTTCATTCTCCTCAGGAAGTGAAGTGTGATCTTCAGAAATGCCTCTCTGCTGCTCCTCCTCTGCTCTTCATCCTCGCCCTGACTCTCTAAGTATTCTGGATAATCTGAACTCAGAACCTTCTGGATCTTCTTCAGCTCGTTCTTCAAAAAAGTCACAATGTTCTCCTCCAGCAGCTGAAACCGAATATTATGTGAATGACAACATTTAACATCATGGAGCAAAACATCAGATCCATGTTGGACAGATTCACCACTGGTCTGTACAGTGCAGCATGGAGATTATTGTGAACAGACTGGATCTAAAAGCAGTTGCTGTTCATGTACAGACCATAAATATGGAGTCCAGGTGTGTCTGATGCTGCTGGACAGACGGACCTCCGGGAACCTCTGAATTCTCCTGGTCGACTCTGTGGAGGAATCATGAAGAATCAGTCACATTGTGTCTGTCCACTCAGAGACAAACACAAGGTCCTTTGAGTTAAAGTGTTGATGACATCATTGAATCAGATGGTTTCCTCTGACATCACAGTGTTGGTTGTACGGCTGAACCCACTGTGAATCAACAGTCAGTCGGTTTACTGGGTTGGTTCTAGAGCTGCACAATATTTCGCTTGAGCATCGTCAACGCGATGTATGTGTGCGCAATAGTCACATTGCAGGGCCTGCGCTTTAGGAGGCAAATGCACTCATCTAACTTAAAGGGTACCTGACACACACTCTGCATGCACAGCGATCCACCAATCACATTAGTTCCTATTCAGTGTGGGGAAGCAGACCACGCCCCTGCACATGGAGTGAGTCGCTGGTAACACTATTGAAAAATGAGCAACGAACAAGAGAAAATCCTTAAAACGAAGACTTGGTGACAAAAAGAAAAGCAAGTTGTCTGGAATTATTTTAGCTAAAAGAATGATGATATTGACCAAACATGTGTTCTCTGTCGACAGTGCCTTGCATCTGTTGCCAAAACCAGAGGTAACACAACTAATTTGTTTGACCATTTACGTCGGTACCACACAGCTCAGTCAGACAAAAAGCGGTAAGATCAGTGCAGGTTAATTGTTCACAAGATAGCAGCAGTGTAGCACTACATAAAATGCTGTTCAGGTCATCTGATGAAAATTCCTGTATTTTTTCATATTGCAATATATATTGCAGGGTTAAAAAAAAAATCGCAATGTCAGTTTTTTCCAATATCATGCAGCCCTAGTTGGTTCAGCAGCTTGTCTGGTTTAGTCCATCCAGCTCCTGATCGATTTAATAATGTGGACAGCAACACTCAGCTAGCACAAGCTAGCTGGATGCTAACTGTTCAATGCAAAGTGGTGAAGAGTCTCAATAAACTTGATTTTGATATCTAATTTGTCTGATTTGTGACCCCGAAAGTCATTTATTGACTTTTGTGTGTTGCTTTTGGGTTATTAACGACACAACGGCCTAAATATAAAAATAATAATGAATTCATCATTTGTAAATATAAGTTGTGTTCATGTAGACATGACTTGCCGTAAGAAAAAATACTTAATGTCTGAGTTTCAAAATGCTCCATGTAACTTTAGACATATTTGTAACACTTTATTAGTTGCTGCATATTTAATAAATATTGTAAAACAGTAAAATGTTCTGCCTTCAGTTCATATCTTTGCAATATATAAGAGATCAGAAAACAAGCTATTTGTTTTTATATATTTTATAGCTAATTGTCCGATATATCAGTTATCAGAGTTTTTTACTCTTCATGTGGGTTTCGGTACCGGCCCCATGAGGTCCGGATGGGTCGGCCCTTGTAACGTCAGATATAACACACAGCCCTTCCTCTCCTCAGCAGCAGGTCAGATTTCAGCAGGAGGTGAGTCACTGCTGTTTGTCCACAGGAGGAACTCTGTCCTGTCAGAGTTGTTGAGGGACGGACATGAAGAAATGTGAACCTGTCCTTTAATACTAATCCTGCTCTGACCTCCATCATCACTCTGAGAACATGAAGACCATCAGGACAACTGGTCAGACTGGATTTAATGAGGACAAACATCAACAGAGAGCAACAGGACAACAACTTACTGTCTGTCTGACCAATGTTCTTGTTTAAATTCAATGAAACGACCTATTGACTGGTCACTCTTGAAGGACACGCAGCTGGGCTCAGGTCCAGGTCCAGGTCCATATTCAGTAGAGGCTGGTCTCCTGTTGGACAGAGAAGAAGACCACCAGATATGTTAGTTCACCTTTTATTCTTCAGAAACAGAAACTGTTGGAGAAACTAGCACAAGAAAAGGATCAACACAGCATAGTTCAATAAAACATGAAGCTGAATGATTTCGGTCTGTGGATCATGAATTCATTTTGAAAGACAAACTTTACTTTAGGGAACATCAGACTAAAAACTCTTTGGAGGATCTCCACTTGTTTTGTGTAGCTCAGACTTCTGAAGCTTCATATTATCCTCAGCTGAACTAAAGTATTTTTACACAGAACAGGGACGGTGAATTTTGTCCTCCATCATCACTCTGAGAACATGAAGACCATCAGGACAACTGGTCAGACTGGATTTAATGAGGACAAACATCAACAGAGAGCAACAGGACAACAACTTACTGTCTGTCTGACCAATGTGCTTGTTTAAATTCAATGAAACGACCTATTGACTGGTCACTCTTGAAGGACACGCAGCTGGGCTCAGGTCCAGGTTCAGATCCAGGTCCAGGTCCAGGTCCAGGTCCAGTGGTTTTAGAGGGAGGGCCTCCCTCCTCTCTGTCCTCACACTGATTCATGCTGCTCATCTCACACACACTTTCATCTGGAGAGGAAACACAAATCATTCATCTGCACATCAACTGAAATCAGCCTTTGGGTCAGAAACACTCTTGAAGGACAAAATGTCTGAAAGTCGACTTCCTCTTCTAACATTTAAACTCAGAGCACATTATTCCACAACTCACTGACTCTATTAATACATATTTCACTAACTGGCTGCTGCAGGACATCAAACCAAAACTAAATCATGTCATTAAATCATTTGTATTCTGTTTTTTACTGTTCTCTACTAATAAAGTCGCTCACAGCAGTGACGTGAAATCTGGAGACAAATGTGAAAATGTCTTCTGACAGAAAAGAGACAGTGGACTGATCCAGGACCTGTCTTCACAGATCTGCAGGAAGGACAGTGATGTCATCAGTCTGAGGTTTATTTCAAAATAAAAGACTTTTGTCTCACAGTAACACCAGTGACTCCAGAGGACGATCTCTCATTATATGTTTTATAATATTATTTCTACATAAACATTATGACATTTTAAAGGGTATAAAAACAGTCACGTTCCTTCTGTACGTGACTGTGGAGACTTTCTGTGGAGCTTGGAGTTTTAAATAACTGATTAAAAACAAATACTGACAAGTTGATTTAACCAAGAGGCAGAAATTGTTCTAATAACCTGTTGTGTTATTATAAAATATGAAAGTCTCAGGTGTGTTCAGGTGGGTTTTGTCTGTAGAGGCTATGACGTCTCTCACTGACGTCACGTCTCCTGTCAGAACATCAGCTGCTGGACTTGGATCAGTCCACTAGATGACGTCATGACGCTGTGGTGGAGTCAACACACACGTTTCTCTGATATCTTTTAATCTGAAAGAGTCAATCTGGTCATCTGTTGTTTATTTAAAACATTTATCTGCAGAGTAAAAATTAGAATCTCTGAGAAGTAATCAGGAGCAGAAATACTCCAGTAACGTAACGGGCACTTTAAGTACTGACACTGAGAGCCACGTGTTCCTGCTGACTGTTGCTCAGTGATGAAGTTCTATTTGTATTAATTAAATAAAGCTTCAGACTCCTGGATGTCCTCTTACTGCCTCCTCATCAGTCCTGGACTGTAAATACAACCACAGATTATTCACCGACACCAACAGCTGCTCTGCAGCCGCGTTTAGTGCGTCAGACAGCGGGAGAGCGGCGGCTCGTCTCGGCCTCCTCCACAGGCTGATTCAGGCAGGAGAAGCTGCCTTCAGTCATCAGTAAGTGGAGCTACACAGTGACAACCACTCTGTGTTCACACACTGACCAACTCACTGCACTTCTACTTTATTATACTTTCTTATTTCACCTGCTAAACTCCGCAGGTATCTGCACAAAATGGTGGATATTCTTATCGGCAGTAGTTTGTTTCTCCTCCGTCGTCCCGAGTTTAAACACGTTCGTCGAGAAATAAACAACCGAGCTTCAGTTTTTGTGCTGTTTCCGGTGTAACAATGAAAAGTAGAGCTTGTGTTAGCGAGTCGAACATGTTAGATTCATTACATTACCTTCAGCTGGAGGTTCAGACGGAGAAAACTATCTGCGACACACCTGTCAAGAGTCAAGTGAAACTAAACTCTGCTAATACAGGTGCGTAACACACCTGTCAGGTAAATGAGGAAACAGCCAGAGAGGCGTGTGACTGACCGGGAGTCTTCCTGTTAGACTGAGGGGTGGGCATACTGCAAATTTTGGTATCGATCCGATTGCGATACTCTTTACTTGAACATTTCTGATCAATGAATGATTTTGCACTTTTGCCTTTAATTTCATGACCATGGTTCTGATAACAATAAAACACAGGACAAAGATTTTAGCCAAATAAGGAAATTGTATTTAACATAATTAAATCTATAATCTATCAGCAGCTTCTCCTGCACATCAGCTCCACATGAGAAATGTTGCTTTGTTTGTCAGACAGACAGAAAAGAGATGAATGAACAGAACGACTCAGGAAAAACTTGTCAGTATTTTTATTTTCTAAACAATTTCAGTTCTTAAGAAAGATCAATAAGTGCTCGTGAGCCATGATGTGATTTCTTCTTTGGTGGCACAGTGATGACATCACTCAGTCACTTTCAACATGAGTCTCCATCGACACTTTTCCTGTTAACGTTCTTCATGAAGTGTTGAAAACGACGTGAGATTGTTTGTTTGATTTGTCGGGTTCTTGCAGCTCTAGTCGACGACCAGCGAGCTCCTCACTGTGGGGAACAACTCGAAGAATCCCTGCAGGAGGAAGCAGACAGGAAGAAAACATGATGACAGGGATGAAAACAACACGAAACTTATGACTCGTGGAGGAATTTACAGTGAGTGAGTTCACTGCAGTGATTCTGTCTGCATACAGGAAATTAAAACCTGATTCTCCACATTATGATCACTTGTAATAATTTGTAAGAGCAGGCTGCGCGATGCTCACAGCTGAACCAATCAGAGGTTTTTACGTTTGTTTGTGTGTAACTTTGTTTCTGAAAAAGTGCGGCCAGGTCATTAAAACTGGTTTGCACCAGCTAGAAGTCGTCATTTAAGATGCACAGATAATTTGTCCATCATCATGTTGGATTGAACTGAATCAAATCCTCACGTGCGTTGAGATTCAACTACTACAGGGTTTAAATGTACACAGTGCAAAAGCTCCCTGACAAGAAAAACTACATCTGCAAAAGAAAATACCAAAAATACTCAAATGTGATGTCTTGAAATGCTTTGATTTGTTTAAAACCCTGATTTTTACTGCTCAAACTCTTCTGATGGTCCGAGACCTTCCTGAGAGAGAGAGGGTGCGCTTGTTTCACAGACGGGGTTACCTTGAAGAGGGTGGTGCTCTGCAGGACGCTGGAGGTGCAGCACATCTCTCTGATGGAGTGCATGGAGAGCTGCGGAGCGCCGATGTCCAACACGGGGACGCCGAGCCGGGCGGCCAGGATCGGTCCGATGGTGGTTCCACACGGGCTGTCGTTACGGACCATCACGTCCTGCAGGAGGAGGAAGGACACGTCAGACTGTCCTGATGGTGTAACTGCTCCTTTAATCACTTACAGATCGGTGATCTCTCTGCTTGTTATTTGTCACTTTTCATTGACTACATGTGATGTTTGATGATGATTCAGATATTTTCTCTGTGTGTTTTTGTCTCTTCTGCAGCTGGAAACAAAAACATGTTTCTAATCTTTTCACATGGATTCTTTTATTTTCCTCGTTGTGTCGACCTCGAGCAGCGACGCCACATAAAACAGACGAGGAGCCGCCGAGCAAACAATTCATCTGTTACACACACACACACACACACACACTCTCTCTCTGTACCTGCAGAGGCACTCCGACCTTGCTGGCCACCTCCCTGACGACGGAGGCGGTGACGGCGGTGGTGGCGTAGCGCTGGTTGCTGTTGAACTTGATCACTGGACCCTGAGAGGAAAATGATGCACATCATCACAAAACATTCTCTGATTTCTGTTCAGTATTGATCCTTTAATTGATTAATGTTCATCACTCATCAGGTTAAAGTCTGAAATTATTCATCTGTCAAGAACCAAAAACACAAAGAACTCCCTCAAATATCAACAAACTGAGAAAACTGGCAGCTTTTTGTTTATCTGAAGATAAAACTAAAGATTATTTATAGCAAATCTTTACTGAATTATAAAAGTCTATAAAAAATCTTCTATATGACAGAAAAAGTGTTTAATCAATTAAATGATAAATAATAGTTTGGTTTATTAATAAATGACAGAGAAACAGGTTTGTGAGTTTGTTCAGTGTTTTTTAAACGATGGATAAATAAAGACGTGGTCACCTTGTGGAAAGCCGGTCGATGGTTCTCCTCGTGTTTCTCTCTGAGAAGAAAATCAACAGTTAATGACAGAAATCATCAGAACAAACGTCACACTGATGATGTCGTTGTGTGTCTGCTGACACTGACTGGTAGTTGGGGTGGATGGCATGCGCCATGTCGGCGCTGATCATGAAGGAGCGCGGCGCCGCCTGTTGGAAGGCGGTGAGGTTGGCGGCGGAGGAGGCGAGGCGGCTGAGGATGAGCTCCGTCAGGTTGGACTGAGCTCCCTGAGCGCTCTCTGAGCCCACCTACAGAAACACAACACAGAACATGGAGTCCAGTGTGTCTGCTACAGGATCGTTCAGTACCGACCGGTTCTGTTCACTCTCATCGGACTCACCTCCTCGTTATCGTACAGAGTGATCATCCGCACGTTGGGATCTTTGGCCAGAGAGTCTCCAGAGCAGGAGTCCACCAGCGCCTGAGAGACACAGTGAGACAGGAAGAGAGACGTCAGTGAGACAGGAAGAGAGACGACAGTGAGACAGGAAGAGGGAAGACAGTGAGACAGGAAGAGAGACGACAGTGAGACAGGAAGAGAGACGCAGTGAGACAGGAAGAGAGACGACAGTGAGACAGGAAGAGAGACGTCAGTGAGACAGGAAGAGAGACGACAGTGAGACGGGAAGAGAGACGCAGTGAGACGGGAAGAGAGACGCAGTGAGACAGGAAGAGAGACACAGTGAGACAGGAAGAGAGACGACAGTGAGATAGGAAGAGAGACGCAGTGAGACAGGAAGAGAAGACGCAGTGAGACAGGAAGAGAGACGCAGTGAGACAGGAAGAGAGACGACAGTGAGACAGGAAGAGAGATGACAGTGAGACAGGAAGAGAGACACAGTGAGACAGGAAGAGAGACGACAGTGAGACAGGAAGAGAGACGACAGTGAGACAGGAAGAGAGACACAGTGAGACAGGAAGAGAGACGCAGTGAGACAGGAAGAGAGACGCAGTGAGACAGGAAGAGGGACGACAGTGAGACAGGAAGAGAGACGACAGTGAGACAGGAAGAGAGACGACAGTGAGACAGGAAGAGAGACGCAGTGAGACAGGAAGAGAGACGTCAGTGAGACAGGAAGAGAGAAGACAGTGAGACAGGAAGAGAGACGACAGTGAGACAGGAAGAGAGACGCAGTGAGACAGGAAGAGAGACGTCAGTGAGACAGGAAGAGGGACGACAGTGAGACAGGAAGAGAGACGACAGTGAGACAGGAAGAGAGACGACAGTGAGACAGGAAGAGAGATGTCAGTGAGACAGGAAGAGGGACGACAGTGAGACAGGAAGAGAGACGACAGTGAGACAGGAAGAGAGACGACAGTGAGACAGGAAGAGAGACGCAGTGAGACAGGAAGAGAGAAGAGAGACGTCAGTGAGACAGGAAGAGAGACGTCAGTGAGACAGGAAGAGAGACGACAGTGAGACAGGAAGAGGGACGACAGTGAGACAGGAAGAGAGACGCAGTGAGACTGGAAGAGAGACGACAGCGAGACAGGAAGAGAGACGCAGTGAGACAGGAAGAGAGACGACAGCGAGACAGGAAGAGAGACGCAGTGAGACAGGAAGAGAGACGCAGTGAGACGGGAAGAGAGACGACAGCGAGACGGGAAGAGAGACGCAGTGAGACGGGAAGAGAGACGACAGCGAGACGGGAAGAGAGACGACAGTGAGACGGGAAGAGAGACGCAGTGAGACAGGAAGAGAGACGCAGTGAGACAGGAAGAGAGACGTCAGTGAGACAGGAAGAGAGACGCAGTGAGACAGGAAGAGAGACGACAGTGAGACAGGAAGAGAGATGACAGTGAGACAGGAAGAGAGACGACAGTGAGACAGGAAGAGAGACGCAGTGAGACAGGAAGAGAGACGTCAGTGAGACAGGAAGAGAGACGAAAGTGAGACAGGAAGAGAGACGAAAGTGAGACAGGAAGAGAGACGCAGTGAGACAGGAAGAGGGAAGACAGTGAGACAGGAAGAGGGAAGACAGTGAGACAGGAAGAGAGACGCAGTGAGACAGGAAGAGAGACGCAGTGAGACAGGAAGAGAGACGACAGTGAGACAGGAAGAGAGACGCAGTGAGACAGGAAGAGAGACGTCAGTGAGACAGGAAGAGAGACGAAAGTGAGACAGGAAGAGAGACGAAAGTGAGACAGGAAGAGAGACGCAGTGAGACAGGAAGAGAGACGACAGTGAGACAGGAAGAGAGACGCAGTGAGACGGGAAGAGAGACGACAGCGAGACGGGAAGAGAGACGACAGCGAGACGGGAAGAGAGACGCAGTGAGACAGGAAGAGAGACGCAGTGAGACAGGAAGAGAGACGACAGTGAGACAGGAAGAGAGACGACAGTGAGACAGGAAGAGAGACGACAGTGAGACAGGAAGAGAGACACAGTGAGACAGGAAGAGAGACGACAGTGAGACAGGAAGAGAGACTTCAGTGAGACAGGAAGAGAGACACAGTGAGACAGGAAGAGAGACGACAGTGAGACAAGAAGAGAGACGCAGTGAGACGGGAAGAGAGACGTCAGTGAGACGGGAAGAGAGACTTCAGTGAGACAGGAAGAGAGACACAGTGAGACAGGAAGAGAGACGACAGTGAGACAAGAAGAGAGACGACAGTGAGACAGGAAGAGAGACTTCAGTGAGACAGGAAGAGAGACACAGTGAGACAGGAAGAGAGACGACAGTGAGACAAGAAGAGAGACGCAGTGAGACAGGAAGAGAGACGACAGTGAGACAGGAAGAGAGACGACAGCGAGACAGGAAGAGAGACGACAGTGAGACAGGAAGAGAGACGACAGTGAGACAGGAAGAGAGACGACAGCGAGACAGGAAGAGAGACGCAGTGAGACAGGAAGAGAGACGAAAGTGAGACAGGAAGAGAGACGCAGTGAGACAGGAAGAGGGATGTGATCCGAAAAGTTTCTTCTCATTTATAATTCATGTTTTTTCAGTTTGAAGACTTTCAACCAACTGGCAATTATTTTTGTACTTTCAGTCAGCAGAGAAGACGACGGACATCCTCAAACATTCATGAAACACAGGACAAAGGTCAAAACAAGACAACAGACTAAAGACCCAGAAGAAGAAACTGAGTCGTGTTGGAGGAAACAGGCTGTCGCTGCTCTGACAGTGAAGGTGAAGCTGACCTGCAGGGCGCAGTAGCAGCTGTGGAGGTTATCCAGGCGAGGAGAGTAGATGAACTCCTCGTACACTCCACCCAGCGCCTGCAGAGGACAGAAGACCAAAGACACGTGTTGTTAATCTACCAGAGGAGGACGGATGAATCGATCGAGCAGTAAAACGAGCTTTGCGTGATTCATGGTACGACACTCGGCTGCTGTGACAGGAAGTCAGCGGTTGCTGTTCGGACTCACCGCGGGCTGAGTGTCGGTCAGACACAGCTCAAAGTCCAGCAGAGCTTCAGGCTCGACGCCGAGCTCTGAACACAGAACCTTCACCAGCGCCGGGTGGTGCTTCTCCGCCTGTGGAGGGAAAACACGACCGCTTTTATTCTGAAAGTCACTCGATTTGAAAACCTTTCTTGTTGTTTATAACTGAAGCTGATCTAAAACATAACTGAGTCGTCAGATCATCAGGTGTGTGAGTTTTACCGTGCTGGTGGCACAGCTGGCGTCTCCGGAGGACGCAGAGCCCGTCTCCAGCTCCTCCTGGACGGCGGTGGCGATGATCGGCACGCTGACACACAAACACACAAAGAGTTTGTATTTATGAACAAAATAAACACATTTTGTGTCTCTGAACTCGACATCTGGATCTGATACAGTTTGAGGTGTGGCGTCGCTCACAGGTGGTTCTCCTTGTTGGGGCCGAAGGAGTCGTTGATGTCTCTCTGCAGGTGGATGGCCAGGTGAGGGATCCTGAGCAGAGGCCTGGGCACGTGGACCAGCCGGTGAACCAGCCTGCTGTCGCTCTGCGGACACAGGAAGAGGACGGGGAAATATCAAGGACAGGGTTTTACATTAGCTGTTAGATCTGTAGGTGAATAATCCGGACACCAGCGGTCCTCCTGGTACCTTGACCATGACGCGGCCGGCGATGGTCAGGTCACGGTCGAACCAGGTGTTCCAGATGCCGCCGCCGTAACACTCCACGCCGACCTGCAGGCAGCCCTGCTTCGTCCTCTTCGACCTCGGCTTCACCTGAAACACACACACGTCCTCTCTCAGGTGATCTACGGCGACACGCAGACAGACTGACGGACTCTGTCTGCTGTCTCAGGATGTAAAGAAACGTGAAGAGGCTGACTGTGATGGACAGGTGGGAGGGGGCGGGCTCTCACCCTCAGGCAGGGGCTGTCTGTGTGCGCTCCGATCATGGAGAAGCCGTTTCCTGGCAGGTAGAGTCCGCCGACAGCGAAGGCGATGAGGCTGGAGAAGTTCCTGGTCACAAAGTACTGCAGAGAGAAGACGGGATGTAAATGTTCAAGATCATCCAACAAGAACCTGCCAATATTCTCTTAAGGTTATGATTCTTTATGTTTTACAACTTTAGAAAACGAGGTGATATATCTTTTATTCTGAAATCCTTCTCTCATCGTCAGTATGTAACAGCTGAAACGAGGGAACCAGACCGACCTTGGTGGACGGCTTGATGTCCCACTGCTCCGTCTCCTTCAGCTCGATGAAGCCGGCCTCCAGCAGACGCCGCCGGCATTCTTCAACCACTACAGAAGAAGAAACCAGAGACAGACTGAGGCTGGAGTCTCTCTGTGTGCCGCTGATGTTGTTATGTTTGGTAAAACTCAGAGAGATTCTTCATCGGAAGCTGGAACTGACTTCAACAGGCAATAAACTGAATTTAATCTGGTTTCCATTTTCACGACTTTACAGCTTTTCAGCAGCGCCTGAAGACTTTTTGTGGACTCGACTCCTCCGACTGTCTGTATCTTATATCTGTATTTATTCCACTTTAAAACACTTTCACTGCAGAAAAAATTGTCTGATTGTTAATTATGTGGCTGTTAAACTGAAACATCGAGTTGTTTTTCAATGTTTCTACTTCAGCAACTTTTAAGAAACAGTCATAACTCGTTGGTTCATCCAAAGTGTTTCTGTCTCCTTCAGTCGCAGCCGGAGGTCACAGTGCAAAGGTGGGAGACGTGATGAAATCCCTGCTGCATCTGCAGACTTTATCTTATCTCCGGCTCAAAGTCGTCCGATTATCTTCTGAACGCTGACACACGCACATTTCTTTGTCCTCATATTAAACTCCGAACAGCTGCAGAGTCGCTACGTCTTATCAAACACAACCTTTGTTTCTACGCTTCATCTCGAATAGTGGAAATTATAAAAGACGTGAGATTATTTCAGCAGAAGTTCAAAGAGTTTAAATGTTCTCACGACTTTAATGCAGCTTACTGCCAACATCACTGCTGCACCTTCAATCATCAATCAATCAATCAATCAATCAGTACGTGCTGATCACTTTATACTCATTTATATTATATTAACGCCTCGTGTGCGTACATGTATATACATTAACATGCACCACTCTGCTGTCCTGTTTTATTATTCTGCAGACTCTTAATTTATTATTGCATAATTATAATAATTACTGTTGTTCTGTTTACTAATCAAACATTTCTGCACTAACTTGAGTGAACTTGTACATTCAACATGTTAAATCTCGAACGTTTGTGGGTTTTATAGGAATAAAGTGACTTTAAATATAATAAAAATGCACAGAAATTAAGTTCAGAGGCTTGTTTAATGTTTACCTGGTAAATCTTTATTTATTATATATTTATTATATATATATTATATATTTCTGACTGAGATTTCAGCACATTTAGATAAATATCTCAAAGTATAATCAAACACATGTAATATCTCATGCATCAGTGTGTATCTGCCCTCATGTTTTAACCTCACATGCTGTTTTAAATGTCAGTGTTTGTGTCTTCGCAGTGAATAAAGGAACTCTCTGTTGAATTAAAGGTTCAGTCCGCAGTGTTCCGGACTCACCGTGGTACGGAGACACTCCTCTGTTGACGAACTGCAGGAACTCCCTGGCTGCAGCCTGCACGGCCTCCTTGGAGCTCTTCATGATCACAGACTGAACACACAAGTCACAAACACTCACAATCAAAGCTTCAGATTCAGATTCACAGCAGGGAATGAGACAGCACAGCGAGCAGCTAGCTGACCCGGCGGCGAGTTCAAACTTCGGACACTAACCGCGAGATTTCAGCTTTTTTACTTTTACGACTTCTCGATAAGACAGAGATGTGTACTAAACTTTTAACGACGGGCGACAGCAAAGTCATAAAATGACAATTACCCTAAAACTTTATTATAACCACGTCATGATCACGTAAAAGCCAGACCTGTCCGATAAAGGGCGCATCGCTACTTAGCTAACCTTTGCTAGCTTAACCTGCCCGGCACAACACGGCTCTTCTTCGCTGCTCTTCTTCTTCTTCTGCTGCCCAAAGTCAAACCAGCTGTCGGTGCCGGAGCAACACCTCCACATACCGCAGCGGCTCTAATCATCTTTATGACACTTACCTGCATTAATCAGACTTTCTGATCAAACTCTGAACTCCGAGCAGCGAACACAGATGACAGGAAGACAGCGAGCAGCTGACAGGAGCTGCTGTCACACACCGCGCCACAGCGACACCCCGCGGCCAGGCGGCGCAACTGCAACACCGTCAGTCACACAGAGGCCACAGACACTTTTAATTGATCTTAATCTGTTTTAATTATGAATATTCACGTCATTATTCCTTCTGATAAGTCTGAGTTAACTTTGTGGGATTCTAGACGGATAAGTAATGTGAGAACTGGATGTAAATAAATGAATAAAAGGCGGGAGAGAAAGAAAGAAAGAAAGAAAGAGAAAGAAAGAAAGAGAGAGAGAGAGATTGATTTATACGGTGGCAGCCACTGTCAATATGTATGGAAGCACAGTTCTGCCATTTTAAAAAAATTATGAGATAAAGAGTCACAAATATGAGTTAAAAAGTCAAGAATATTAAAATAAATGTCAGAATTATGATTTAAAAGTCAAGATTATGATAAAAAAAGACAAAATTACGAGATAAAATGTCTAAAGTGTGAGATAAAAAGTCAAAATGATGATAGAAAAGTCAAATTTATGAGATAGAAAGTCACAGATATGAAATAAAAATTCAAAAATATGATAAAAAGGTAAAATTATTAGATAGAAAGTCACATTATGAAATCAAAGACAATGACTTGATTCTTAGTTTACTGCCACGGAAAGTGTCACATGTTAAAGGTGAACGCAGCTGCTGTCCTTGATATCCCACAATTCCTTGCACACCATAAATTTCTTTATTGGGGAGTTTGTGTGATCAACAGAGAAATATTCAGCAGTCAATGTGCATTATTTGAATGTTTTCAGGCCGTCATCTATATGTTCATACTGCACAGTTCTCCACATGTGTTGAAGTGAAACATCGAAGTTGGACGATGATTTTGATTATGAATTGAACTCTCTGTGCCTGATTTTACTGTATTGTTTGAATCCAGAGACCTCCTCTTCTTTATCTCCTTCTGACTCACTCATGTAAATTTACCCTCCGTTTCCCATGAAGGCATTCATCACCACAGGAACCGGCCTTATATAGTCCTGAACCACGAGGGAGGAGGGGGGACTGAGGAGGAGGAGGAGAGCCGCAAGACGACGAAGAGATGTTTATATCAGCTGTCAGCTCCCAACGTCTGTCCTGCTGCTGAGGAAGCCCAGGGCGACACACACACACACACACACACACCACACACACACACACACTCGTTAGCATCATTCTCTATTAATAGACGTGAGAGCAACAGGCTGCAGTGTTGGACATACTGGGAGAAAACAGTGTCTTAATGGTTCAGTGATCTGAGTGACTGGGAACTAGAACCTGTCCTGCAGACAACACGTCCTGTTTTATGCATGAAACTAAAGTCAAAATGTGTGAAATTAAAGATAGTAAAGTGTCCAGATCATGAGGTTGTGTAGAGGAAACAGTGTTTGTGATGACATTTTTCAAGACGCTTTAAAGGAGACACATTCAGCTCATTTTCAGTCTGATCATTTTATTTATGGCAGGTTTACTGATATGCTCTGTCTCTTTAAGGCCCCGCCTCCTGAACACCCAGTCGGCTCTGATTGGTCAGCTCACACACGCCTGAGCCGGCACCGCTAACAGCAACAGAGCAGCTGTGCTGAATCAACCGTTACGCGTCAGACTAGCATCATTTCTGCAAATGTGTGACTCAGTGACGTAGTGTGATGTCACAAAGTCACAGAATTTAAGGCAGGACTACTGACGACGCGTTCAGGTGCAGTGTTTTCTGTGGGAGAGAGGAGCTTTTTTGACCTTTTTACCTTTGAAGACCATTTACATGCGCAAGAACCTCTTTATCACAGTGCAGAAAGGTAAAAAACAAAAAGCACATATCTTCCTCTTCCTGAAGTCTTTTTTATCATCCAGACATTTGTGGATCGAGTTGCAGGGATTTGGAGCGACATTGTCTCGATGTCACTCAGCTTTTGGGGTGAACTGTCCCTTTAAATAGATGTTACGGCCCGGATACCTGTTCGGTCATCCATCCCTGCTTCTCATGATTGATATTTGACATGTGCCGCAGGTGTTTCAGCGCTGATAAAATTAACGATGACTCACTAAAAATCTACTCAGCAGCACTTAGTGTCAGTAAGTCACAGCACGGAGCTGGAACTGAGCTGCAGCTTTAATTAATCTAGGTAGAAAAGGTCTGTTAATCCTTAAAAGCCATTAAAGACATTAAACCCTTTTTGTGACTCTCGAGGCAGAAACTCAGAGTCAAAGGAGAGTAAAGTAACACATCACATTTAGTTTTAGATGTTTTTTAAACTGGGACTAGCAGCTTCTATGCCCACCATAGAGCCTACAACAGCCAGCGAGCGATCACGTAGCCAGAAGACCCACTCTGTCTTCTTCCTCTTCTCTCTTGAGCCACTTACACACCAGCCTCCAGATGACTGATGCATCATGTAGCCAATGGGATTCCAGATCCAGTCATATGAAATTTATATCAGGTTTTAAAGCCCTTAACTTAGAAATTATGCAAATTTATAGGCTGCTTCTCCACCTCAGCACTTGTTTTTGACTCTTCTATCAGCACAAAGTTCGTGTAAATGAGGAAATAAATAACTATAATGAGTTTTGGGTTATTTTTAGGCAACACAATCACAATTTTTTTGCAAGATGCCTGAATATTTCCTGGTGTTAAGTGTTGTTTATCAGAGATATTGTTAAAGCTCATCTGCAGGCTGATCTTTGCATCAAAGAAAATTAATCCTCCAGGATTAGAATTAGCTAAATTATAATCCATGACAACCGTCATCAATTGATTTTAAGTGATCTTTTCCCTTTAAACAGCATTCAGCAGGACTCCAGTGAGTCTGCTGGCAGAGGAAACCTCCTTGTAAATCCACTTCACTGTCACACACTCTAATGATATCACCATTAACAGCACATGTTGTTTGGGAATGTGGGCTTTCTCCTTCCTGCAGCCTCACGCTGAACACTGCGTCTGTCGGGATGGGATAGTTTTCCTTTTAAAGGCAGGTTGGTCGGAGCTCTTCCTCCACGCCTGCCGTCATTAACAACCTGCGCCGCCTCGCCATGTGAGGACGATGGCGAGGTCTGAAAGCCACCGTCCGTCATTGCGTCCTCACATCGTTATGTCGTGAGATCACAGATGCGGAGGAGGAGGATTTAGGGACAAAAATGAATTGATTAACGCCGCAGAAAGGTTGTGATCATGACAGGAAACAGGACAATCAGTTCATCCACCCTGACCAAAACTCAGCTCCACTCATTCACTTCAATGAGATGCTGTGTTAGCTCAGTTTCCAGTGCAGGAAAAAGCTGCTACACCAGTCAAATCGAACATGCACGCACACATTTCTGTTTCTGTGCAGTGTTTTGGTGTCTGAAAAGCCTTTAAACTCAGGAAAACGCCTTTTCAACAGCCTTCCTGCAGCAATACTCCCCCACAAGCACCAACCCACTCACCAGAATAAATGTGAGTTGAGTTCATTTCTGCAGAAACACGGAGAAGTTCAAACTGAACTTTTCTTTATGTCTGTTGAGGTTGGATTTTCTGTTTCTCTGTTGTCAAAATGCTGTGTTTAGGCTCTGGTTAAGTTTAGGCACAAACACCATTTGATTAGGGTTAGAAAACATCATGGTTTGATGTAAAATACCTGTTGTAGTCACCAATAAATTAACTTTTCCAAGTGTTGGGTTGGATCTGAAGGGTTCAAATCCAAATGTTCAGGGTTATGAATCTGTGATGTACTGAGTCATGTTTCAGCTGCTTCTATCTGTTTGTTTCACAAATCATTTGGATGACTTTGAAGGTATAAAGATGGAAAATGATGATAGATGGAGAAGATGAGGGGAGAGGAAAGGAGGCAGGGTTAGGGTTACAAAATGAGCGAATGAGAAGTCGATGGAGGAGAAGAGGAGGAGATGGGAGAAACAGTAACAGAAAAAGAGGAAACGAAAGAAAGAAATAGTGACGAACAGAAGAGTGAGACCGGGAGGGTAGTTGACAGGGAGGAGGGGGTAAAAAGAAGCCAGGGAGGGGTAACTACAAATAGCCCAGGGCAGTAAGTCCTCCCTCAGTGCTCCCCTCTGCTGCAGCCCATTCCAGGTTCTCCTCGTCCTCCAACATGGCCTCCTACAGCTCCTCCGCCCAAAGTGCCTCCTCCTACCGGCGCGCCTTCGGCCAAGGCACTTACGCCTCGCCCTCCCTGAACCGCTCCCTGCTGGGTCACAGGGCCGGCGGTGGTGGAGGCCACGTCTCCTCCAGAGTCTACGAGGTGACCCGGACCAGCGCGACGCCGACCTACCGCGTCTCCTCCTCAGGCTACTATGGAAAGCCCCTGTCTGCCTCCCGCGCCTCCATGGGGCGCTCCTACGCCGGCATGGGCGAGACGTTGGACTTCAGCCTGGCCGACGCCCTCAACCAGGAGTTCTTGACCACACGGACCAACGAGAAGGTCGAGCTGCAGCACTTGAACGACCGCTTCGCCAGCTACATCGAGAAGGTCCGATTCTTGGAGACGCAGAACCAGGCGCTGTCGGTGGAGGTGGAGCGTCTGCGAGGCCGCGAGCCAACACGCATCGCCGACCTGTACGAGGAGGAGATGAGCGAGCTGAGGAGGCAGGTGGAGATCTTGACCAATCAGAGGTCGCGCATTGAGGTGGAGCGAGACAACCTGGTCGACGACGTGGACAAGCTGAAACTCAGGTGGGAGGGGCCAGACGGCGTGCGTGTGTTTCTTTAAGAAGAAGTGTGACGGAAATGTAGAAAAACAGGAAAAACAGAAGAGTTTGTGGAAGTCAGAGCGAGAAAAATTATAAATATGATAAACAGCTAGTTTGAAGTTTGAAAAAATTAAAATAAATGTATTTTACACGGACTACATGTAGGAACGTGTGGATGAAGAGCTGTGATGACACACAAACGAGTCAGTGTCTCTTTATCAGCTGTTTGTTGTGGTTACAGGAAGCAGCTTTACTCCCTGACGAGTGGGTTTGTTCTTTAAAGACCACTTACATACTTTACATCACTCTGTGCAGAACAGGACGGCTACAACACAAGAAGTAAAGACTGAGTTTGAGGAGAAAATGACTTAATATTAGTGAATCATCTGTCAATGCAGCAGTTTCAGATACTTTAAGACTTTTACTCTCTAAGTCTACTCCATATTGCCATCTTTTATTCTTACCAAAATAATATTTTCACACCGTATCTTGACTTTTGGGTACTTTTTACAACACAGGTTATGAGAATCAAGCCACATACTGGATGACTCTCTTTATGAAACATTTGCTTTTTGTCCCTTTTGATCATGTACTAAAACAAACAATGCTTAAAAAAATGGATTAAGAATTTTGAGAATATTGAGTGTATTTTAAAGTGTATCCTAAAAAAAAAAAATCCATTTCTGGAGAACCATCTTCTTCCATAAGTGGACCAGTGGACCACACTGCAGGACTGTTTCTTGTAAGTTTTACTGGTCTCTGTCTTTATTCTGAGTTTGTGTCTCAGCTTATCATAAATAAGATCTCAAAATAATCTCCACATCACAGGAGGAAGGTGGAGGATGACTCATTGTTTATGCAGTGGGACAAGAATTATATTTAAACAAGCCGAGGTTCAACTCGCCTACACGCCTCTTATAGACTGTGTTTTAGGACGGAGGAAGACTATTTGAAAGGATGCAGAAGGACTGGTGGAGGATCATTCAGAGGACTCGACATATAAACTCAAGACAGAGAGAGGTCAGCGACAGAAACACGGAGGTGTTGGACGGTTGCATAATGAGACACCTCCAGGTGTCACTGACAGCTGCTTCACTCCCTCAACCGGACAAGAAAATACCAGTTGAGGGAGGGTGTTACAAATCATTGAAATTAGTATTTATGTCAATCCTGAGATTGACAGCTGTTTGACTGACAGCTCATTTGAGCAGATAGGAGCATATATGCCCGCCCCAAAAGAGTTGACAACAGCCAATGGGTGAGCGTGTAGATAAGTGACCCACTCTGTTCTTTTATTATTCATGTGTTTCGCTCTTTAAATAACCTGTTTTTTCTACCTCAGCACTTGTTTTTGACTATTTTCTCAGCACAAACAATGAGTTTTTTCCCCTGTATCAGAAACTTTTACTCAAGTGTTATTTGTATTGATAACTTTCACTTTTTACCAGAGTAATACTTTTTTTTACTCAAGTACAACGTTTGGGTACGTTAATTCTGCATTTTAGGAATTGGGTACTTAGCCTATAAATTCCAGCAGTGATACTCAATCAAATTATCTGAATACTTTTTCCTATACTGCTTGAATATTGAACTCAGTAGCTCCCAGTTCAGCTTCACTCTTACTACCAGTCGTCCGGTTGAAGTGCCCATGAGCAAGACGTTGAATCCCAAAAGTCCAAAAAACACAAATGTGACAGAAAGTGTTGTTAAAGTCAAAGTCGTCTCTGTTGTTGATCTCTATCTAATCTCTGGGATGTTGGACTATAAAAACGATGGATGACGTTTGTGTTTGTTGCTGCTTCGTTCTGACCAAAGTTAGAGCTGATCACACACACACACACACACACACACACACACACACACACACACACACACACACACACACACACACACACACACACACATCAAATTTACGCTGTGGTCTTCTATAAAAGGAGAGGAACGAGCTCCCACATATCTGCAGCATCTCTGATGACCTGTTCTTTCTCTTCTGGCTCGGAGGTTTACATGTCGAGTGTCAGATTCAGAGAGACGACAGTTTAAATATCAAACCATAACTGGAAGATTCCTTTACAAGAGTTTTTTATTAGAATAAAACATAAATGGAGCTTTTATCTCCTTTACTCCCCGTCAGGATTTTTTGTAATTCAGGCTCACCAAATAAAATGAGCATCTGCTCACTGCAGGAGAGGATTACAATAACAGTTAACGAGTTACATGAGAGCTTTTATTACAGCCGTTAATGTGTCGCTCACTTTTCTCCTTTTGGTTTTTAGATTTTTTACAGGCAAAATCATTTTCTGACAAATGTTTAAAACTAACTTTAAATGGTGAAACTCCTGACGACACTGAGGCTGCATCTTTTGTATTTTTCATGTGAACTGTTTAGTTAAAAAACTAACACATCTGTTAATTTGCTGAAAATATATTATATATATACACTTAATGTTTCTTCATCTCCTGCAGACTTCATGATGAGATTCTGCAAAAAGAGGAAGCAGAAAACAATCTGGCTGCTTTCAGAGCTGTGAGTCCTCGTGTATTACTGTCAGAACTGTGTGTTACTACAGAACATGTTTGCATGACATTAATAATGTTTATTTTACTATTTCTCTGTAAAAAGTGTCAAGAATTCCCCAGTTTTTAATCTGGTTCACTGATCTGTTGCAGGACGTGGACGCTGCCACTCTGGCCCGTCTGGACCTGGAGCGACGCATCGAGACGCTGCAGGAGGAGATCGCCTTCCTGAAGAAGATCCACGAGGAGGTTCTCTCTTCTTCCTCCTCTGTTTTTGTCTCTCTTTTCATACAGCACACATATTAAGAGTCATTTACATTATAATGGGGCACATATGATTATTTTAAAGTAATTTAGGGGTAAAAATTACAAAGTTTAGGGAACTAAACAAACAGTTTATCCACGATGCACATTTCAATTCATTCAAAAACCTCAAAGAGTTCATTTTAATTCCCTGTTGTGTCTGTGTGTGTCTGTCGGCATCTGTTGTTACATCTGTGCATGTGTGTGTGTGTGTGTGTGTGTGTGTGTAGAGGACTGGGTAGTAATCCACAGTTTCACACACAAACACACACAGAGCTTGAATACTGGCAGCAGGCCTGCAGTGTTTCAGCACAGCGCTGAAATCTCCCACAGCAGATGTACGGCTAAAATTACTCCATGTACCAGCAGCTCAGGTCCACGAGTCTGAGCAGCACCGGCCCGCAAGCTTAGATGTGTGTCTGTGTGTGTGTGTGAGACTGAGGGGATACATGACGCCAAAGCCAAGCGGTTGCTGCGGCGTCTCTTCAGGCTGATATGAGGCGTCAGGATGTAAAGTCATTAATCTCAATCTTAAACGTCTACATCATCTCAAATTCGATTTACATTTATCTGATAACTACTCTGCTTTTACTTGATTAAGGTTTTGAGTGCAAGATGTTTGTAAAAACTCAGAATTGGCTTCATGTCACCAGTCTTTTCAGTCTCAGGATGTAAACACAACTTGCATACCGACAAGAATTACGTTGTTATTCTGTAAAAACTTTTCGTACATCATCTGACTGAAGGAACATTAAAAAGTAGCTCCTGGGACTAAAAGTTCTGGGTACTTTGGGTGGAAATGCATCTTAAGTTCTGACTTGGTCAGCACTTCATTTTCAGTGTGCTCATTGGGTTTTAGCTGTTACTGGTCAGACTTGTGCACACATCCTGTAAGAGAACCAGTCCATTTAATCCTCCCTCCTGATGTTCCCCTCAGCTCTAACCTGACCTTCCTCCTCCTCCTCCTCCTCCTCCTCCTCCTGCAGGAGATCCGTGAGCTGCAGGCGCAGATGCAGGAGACTCAGGTGCAGATCCAGATGGACATGTCCAAGCCGGACCTGACGGCGGCGCTCAGAGACATCAGAGCCCAGTACGAGGGCATCGCCGCCAAGAACATCTCCGAGGCCGAGGACTGGTACAAGTCAAAGGTGAGAGAGGGTCGACCAGTTTAGAGTTTAGATTATAATCACATTAATACCTGTCGTTCCTGACCTTTGACCTTTGTCCCTCCAGGTGTCCGACCTGAACCAGGCGGTGAGTAAGAACAATGAGGCCCTGAAGCAGGCCCGGCAGGAGACCATGGAGTTCAGACACCAGATCCAGTCCTACACCTGCGAGATCGACTCGCTCAAAGGCACCGTACGTCTCACACATGTAAAGATTTGAAGCTCGTGCTGTTCGATCCGATTCACAACAGACCCGTCTCTCTGAATCCAGAATGAGTCCCTGATGAGGCAGATGAGGGACATGGAGGACCGTCATGGACTGGAGGCCAGCGGCTTCCAGGACACCATCGCCCGGCTGGAGGCGGAAATCGCCAACATGAAGGACGAGATGGCGCGCCACCTCCGGGAGTACCAGGACCTGCTCAACGTCAAGATGGCGCTGGATGTGGAGATCGCCACCTACAGGAAGCTGCTGGAAGGGGAGGAGAGCAGGTGAGGGGAGTAGAAAAGTAGGAATTTCATAGATGAATTAAGTGATTTCTGGTCACTGACACAAATCAGACAAAAGGTTGTCATTTAGATTTAACCCGAACAAAACTGGAACTATATGTATAATATGCTGATGAGACTGATTCTTATATTTGTTCTTCTTTAAAAAGGATGTTAAGTCCTAAATGACTTTGTGCTGTCTGTAAAAAGAGTTTGGATATTCCTATAAGCCAATTACACATGAATTCATTTTTAAATACCCAATCACATGTTAAAATATCCAGTTCAGATGTGAAATTTGGTTTTCACATGAGAAAAATCTCAAATGTTCCAAAGCAAAGTTCTGATGGCAGGTTAAATAAAAATATAAAGGATATAAAACACCACCTGAAAGTGAATTAATCATGATTTAGTCATAAATGTATGATGTAAATTATTAAATACTTCCTTTGTGTCTTCACAGGATCACCCTGCCTGTGCAGACTTACTCCACCCTGAGCTTCAGAGGTACGAACACACCTGCTGTTCCCTGAACACACCACTAGAGAGCACACGTCTCTATAAACAGCAGTCTGGAGCCTGAACTGACCCATAATGCAGTTCACCAGCAGATGGTGCTTTTAAGCCTGATTCATGATCCTTCATTATTTAAATACCAAAATGGACATACAGTCCTTAAAATGATGAGAAGATTACAGACTGAATAATTCATAAATGATGACATTCTGTGGTTTTCAGGAGTCTAAATGCTGCACATGGTCTCATCTTCTGCTTCTAATACCCCAGAAATCAATTTAAATATTAAATGTCTTTATTATATTACAGAAAAGCCTCAGTACTTTGACCTTCTCTCATTCTGATGATGTTTCCTGGCTGTGTTTAAACAGAAACCAGCCCCGAGCACCAGCAGCGCGCCTCTGAGATGCACTCGAAGAAAACCGTCCTCATCAAGACCATCGAGACCCGCGATGGAGAGGTAAACTCCCCCAGAGGAGCCGGACTCACATCGTCCACAGCAAACATTCACCGGTAGTAACAAACAACATAGTCTTGACAGGAACAAGGATTCATAAACGTCATTTTTCACGTACTGACTCATTTAAACTCTGAACCCAAACTAACGGGCTTACATCAGAATTGATCAGCATTCAAAGCGGGTCAGCGCTCGCTTTTAGTTCATTCTGCCTGAAATATCCAGAATCAATAATCTGTACCGACACTGAAAAACAGCTCTTTACCTCTAAAAGTTTTCAATTAGCCGCAAAGGGTCAGAGGTCAGATTCGACCTCAGGGCAGCTGCAGCGAGGACGCAGCCTGTGACGCCCCTGAACAGAGGCTGTGTCCTCGCTCACCTTATGAACTACCAACTGACGGATTTTCGTGGTTTTATTGGACAGAATATCTTATAGAGGTGACAGCAAACAGGAGGATAGAGATGGGACGACATGCTGCAAAGGTTTCAAACCTGCAGCGAGGACACAGCTTCTGAACATGTGGCACAGGTTCTACCAAGTGATTTTTATTCTTATTATTATTTTGGCCTTTTCATGGTTTTAATGGACAGAACATCTTAGAGAGGTGACAGGAAACACCTCTCTAAGATGCAGCCAGGGGCCGCAGATCAGGTTTGGACCCTCGGCCACTTCGGCGAGGACACAGCTTCTGCACATGGGACACGTTACACCAGCAGAACTGCCAGGGCGCCACAACGTTTTCTATTTTGAAGGGATGTTTGACGATAGCCAAGTTAGTGGCAGCGTCATGTACATTGTCCTTGACCTCATTCAGATATAATTCAGATTCAGCTTGCAGCTTGAAAATCATCTGCAGGATAGAACGAGGACACAGCTGCACGACATCATGATGTTTTTTTACTTAATTTTAGGAGATATTTATCAGAATCAACAGTATTTAGACCTGGTCAGAGTTGATGAGTTAATATTTTGCACTGACACTGAAGAAACAGCTCTTTACCTTGTTACCTATGAATCACCTGCAGGTAGAGTGAGGACACAGCTACACCACATTTTTCCATTCATGAGGCATTTCTTCCACGTAAACACACTCCTACACACACATGCATCGACTTGTTCAGTCAACGAGCGCCAAACAAATATTCTGTCCCACCTGAGTGGAGGCACGCTGCACCCGCGGCATCCTGGGAAAACAAACACCCCAGGCGCGTTAAGACAAGTCATCGTTGTCATCGTTCCCACTGTGTCGTCCCGTCTGGTTTCTCCCTGAGATTTCCCTGATAACTTTGTTGAGGTCGGCATGCCTTTTAATCCTCCTCCTGCAAAGATGGAATGCTTTGAGTGAATCAAAAACCACTGAGAGGTCTGAAAGCAGGTGACAAAACCATGAACACAAATCATATCTCAAAGATATAATATGTAAGATTTCTGCATTTAAACGTCTAAAAACGACAACGGATAATGGTGTTTTTCAGGGTAAAATGTGTCAATATCTGTGCTCCTAAAAGTTCCTAAAAAACTTCCAGTTAATCACACCTAATTCTGGATTAAGGTAAAATAATTTAGCTGGTTGTGGGCACATCTGTAGCTAAAAACTAAAAAAACTAACTACTAAGTATTAAAGAATTAGAAGATAGGAAGAGAAATGAACCTGTAGACATAAAGGATGTTTGAAGTGCAACACCTCCTGGCTGTTCTGCAGGAAGTCTACTATAAATAGTATAAAACTTACAGGACGTGAAAGAAGACATAAGCACCAACACGCTTCAGTTGGTCCTGGAGCTGATTTACAACCATCCAATTATCTTTAATTGGCTGTGAGCACAAACTGTCAACACGCTGGATGAGTGTGTGGTGGAACGAGGGCAAATGAAACAGGCGTTCGTTCAGACAGAGATCTCGTGTTCAGTGTATTTTTATATCTGCGAGCGTCTCCTGACCGCTGCGTGTGTTTCTGCCCTCCAGGTCGTCAGCGAGTCGACGCAGCACCAGCAGGACATCATGTAACGATGTGCAGAAGATAAGAAGAAGAAAAACAATCTGTCCTTCACTGACGGATAAAGACAACAAACAAGAAACGCTCAAAATAACAAAGTAAAAAGACTTTACAAACTCAGATTACGGCCTGTACTGTTCTTGTTTGGAAGTTACCGTCATATGTGAATCTTTAATGTTATTGAGGGTTATTTATCTGCTTTTTCACACATACAGCAAGTTATGGGTGAAACATCTCCATCCAACCATCTACATTTCTGTTTAACTGACTCCAAAAACTTTATTTTCTCTGTGTTTATCATACAGATTAAGGTGGGTCGCTGCAGGGAAATTAGACAAAAGTACAAAATTACAGATAGTAACGAAGAGTGAAGATCACAGATTTTAAACAATAAGATGATTATATTTTGGACCCAAAAGTACGGAAGAAGATTAGGGCCACTCTTGTAAAAGACTGAGTTCTGAGAAAAAGCATTTATTTTGTCACATCAGCCTTTTAATCTTCTTCCGTATGAACGAGGTTGCAAAAGTGTAAAAGCGTTCAGACGGCCTGCTGAATGAAATACTCCGGAGCTGCGTCCACTTCCTGTTCTTCAGTTTGAGTTAAATGTCACAGAACAGTGTTTCCCACAGAACGACAGTGATCCAGCGCCGTGTTGTTGTGGTGGATGATGACATTTGACGAGCATCTAAATGTGGTAAACAACAACGCTGTGAAGTCTACGTGTGGGAAACACTGCAGAAAATCTACCGTTTCACATCAACTGAGCAAATCCTGCTTCACCATCTAATCTTACACCACTACATATTTGCAGATGGATCCAAATCTACACTGAAAATGCAACAATATGATTCACGTTGTGATTCTTCTTCTGGTTTCTTCCATAAGCAGCAGATTATATTCGCATTCATCGAGGTCAGAGGTTTGTCCAAAACGAGATTGAGGTGAACTGTATGTGTGTGTTTGTGCTCATCGGTAAAGAGACGAGGAGGGGAAGGACATGAAAAGGAGAAGACGGAGGAGGAGATTAAAAAGATGGAGCGAGAGATCGGGGGAGGAAGAGGTAGAGAACACAGTAAAGAGAGAGAGAGAGAGAGAGAGAGAGAGAGAGGCTGTTAATCTCTTGTGACTTTCAAACATTATTTGCTAATAAAAGTAAAGTGGATTTCATGTTGCAGCTGATTGATGTCTGTGTGTCCTTGAGCTAAGAGACGACTCGCACACATGGATCGTATACAGGCCCGTAGGAACACATGCTTTAATAATCATAGTCATAATTCATTCTGTTTTTTTTGAAAAGCATGGCGTTACCGGCCTACAGTGATGACATTGCACTCTCCTTTACAGAAAATAAATAAATCAGCAAATAAATACATCCCACTGGAGAAGAACGTAAAATTAGAATCCTAAGAGATGAAAAACAATTTTAAAAGGAACTGGTAGAAATAACAAATAAAGTTAGTAAGTGCCGTGTTTTATGTACAAATTTCACATCGATGCACATGAAGGGGTGGAAGGTGTTTCGGTGGGAGGCCCGAAAAGAAGCCACGCGGGGCGGATCAGGACGGAGGCGGAGGGGTGAGATCATGCATTTCCCACTGATGAGTAAAAACGTACCATAAACACCCCCCCACTCCACTCGCCTCCATCAGAAAGACGATAATATTCACATTTTCACTGGTGACTAAAAAAAGAAAAATCTTCCAATTAAAGAAAATCAAAGCACATGATGGAAGGAGTTGTTGGTCTAAGTACAAGTTGGTATGGCCACGAGTCCACTCGTTCATTCTCTGTTCGCCGTCTTCACACTGGCACCTCAGCCGGGCCTCGTCTGTCAAGGTCACATTTTAAATGTCAAATAATAATTAATCTGGTTTAATCTGACAGTCCCAGAGACGACTTTTAGTTTTCATCGACCTCGTCTTTAACTCTTTTAAACTCCTCAGAAGTTTAAGTGTGAAACAGGACGAGTAAAGGAAGGAATCCAGAGGAAATTACTGATAGAGTCTGAGGGAATATAAACTGTAACAACAGCAGCTATTGTACATAGTTTTCAACCTTTTTAAACTAAGACAGAAATGTTATTGGACACATTTTGTGGAAAGCGTGTAAAAGCTTCAAAGCTCTTGTTGAGTGTCTCAAAACTTCACTTTCTGTTTTTTGGTAATCATCATTTTGACCGCTTAAGTAGACCAATGCAAATCACAATAAACTCTAAGAGTTATAGTATGTACTGATTTTAATTCACTTTCAGTCTGACTTTACACGACTGAATTCAGGAGAAAATCTGCTGGATTGTTTTACAGCACGGAACTAAAAGAGGGTGTTGTTCTGCCAGATTTAAAGTTTTACAGTCAGACGAGTGAAACTCACTTCCAGCTTTTCTTATGGAATAAATTACTAATTTACCAATGAGTGTAAATAATCTCTTGGAGAGCGAGCAGTTTGCTGTTGGGGTGAAATTCAGGTCAGTACGATGATTCAGGTCTCAGTCGAGGTGCCAGTGTAAATGTGGCTCTCTTGCTGTCACGCTAAAAGCACATCGTCCTCATGAATCCAGGCATCTGTGAAGACAACCAGCCAACTCCACTCCATATATATTTATATATTTTACCCTGCTTATCGTAGCTTCATGGCTACCCCCTTGAAAAATCCTTCTGTGATCACATTTAATTCAAAAACAAGCCATCGATGGGAGATCTGCCAGTAACCCCCCTCCTGCTGCTGAATGGTTCAGTCCGTGGAGAGGCAAGGCACCCGTTAACAACAGATTCCCCGGCCAATCGGAGAGCAGTTTGACGCTTGTAGAAGTGTATCGTCCAGCACCAAGGGTGACGAAGGGTTTCCCCGTTTAAAAACGACATTAAAGACGTCTCTGTCCTTTTCAAGGACGGTTCTTGTAGTCCGGATGGCACAGAAAGCAAATAAAAGATCCCGGATTGCATTTAAGGGCCCGTACTTCCCTTTATAGATGATCTTTGTTGGACTGTAAGAGGCCGACAGGCTGAGGAAGTTAACTCTGCAGCATCAGTTGAAAAACGACAACAGCGGCTCGCTGAATGTGGGCGGAGTTGTATTTTGATTTTTTTATACAATGCCTGTGTTTGAACCTGAGGCGGGTTTGCACTGAATCTGCGATCCCTGATCGGTTTGAGTTGAGATGGTGACGTGCGGCAGGCTGCTTCAGGTTCCCACGTCGACTCTTACGATTGTAGCTGCGGTTGGTGGTGGTGTAAGTGCTTGCATGCATTTGTGCGTGGAACTGAAGACTGTGAAAAGAGGTCCACCAAACCTCGGCACCACACTGACACTCCAGCTGGAGCTTCATGATTCAGAATTTACTTTGTAAAGGGTTAAACATATTTTGCATTTTGGGTAAATCCAGCCCTCGACATATTTTCATCCTCTTGAACCCAGATGATGTTTGAACCCAGAATCATTGCATTGAAAGATGCAGTGGTTTGTTCTAGCACAGGTGTGATTACACCCAGGTGGGGTAGTGATTGTAGAGTCACGTGTCTCCCTGGTTAAGGGGTGTGTTCAGGCCTCTGGGAGGTGAGGGAGGGGTCAGACCCTTAGTGAAGGTCCAGCAGCTCCGGTGAGGGGCGTCGTGGAGCCGCAGTCGTAACCCACATCCACCACAGTGTGGGGTCGGCCCACCAGCCGGCTCGGGAAGGGCTGCGCCTGCACCTGCCTTTCTCTGAAGCTCTGGATGTAGCTCTGGACGGAGAACGAGGAGAGAGAAAGACATCAGTCGTCAGGAAAAAGGAAAGTCATTAATAGACACATTGACTCATAAAAAACAGGAAGTCAGTTATTAACATCGAAAGACTTTGTGTCATTTGAAGTCTGCTCCACTGATCTGTAGGCGTCGCCGGCAGACAAATGTTTACAGAACAAGCGGCAGAATTTCAAATCCCACACAACAATATACAAGAAGTGACCAAACACACGGTGGGAAGCTGGAAAGAAGATGTGTGAAGAAAACAGGAGCCACAAAGAAAAGGACAGAAAAAAGCGATCACGGCTCCTCACCGGCGAGAGCACGTCCGTGTCGTAGCGGCGGATGGGGTTGGGTTTGCGGCGGTAGGCGGGCTCAGTGTGAAGCTGCTTGGCCTGGTTGTGATGGTGCGAGGAGGTGGAGCCGTGCTGCTGCTTCTTCTTCTTCTTGCGGTAGCGGTCGTCTCGCTGACGAATCCGCATCACCTGCATCCTCCTCTGCTGCCGGCTGATGATCACTGTGGAGCGCAGAGCTTAAGTCAGAAGCTAGCTAGTGTACGCTGGTAATGCTGTGAGCTAGTAGCACGTTAGCATTCCCTCATCACAGAAACATTTCTACTAATATCCTTAATTTAATTATTGAGCTTCATCAGCTCTCAAATCACAAGCATTCCTTTTTTAAAATTTCCTTTCCATTTCCCTTATTTACCATCTTAAATGTGACATATGTAACTTCTGTTGACAAAAGAAAGAAACCTCATTGTTGCCACTTCAATATCTGTCAGCAGCCGAGTGACAACGTTGAAGAGGAAACCAACAGATTGTCTTCACTTCTATTCCCTTCAAACCCATCACACACTCCTCTACTCAGCCTCAGGCAAGCTGCCATTAGAACAAACCAAAGAACTGATTATTGTGCCGTCATCCAACAACCGTTATCATGACTTGCAAACACATATATTTGCTTTAAAAAACAAACTGCAAACGGGGTCAAAGTCAGGAACTTCAAGGAGCCACGGGACCCTTGAGACACACTAACAGTTTAAGAAACAAGCACCACCCTCACCCTTCGTGTGGGAGTATCCCTCAGCGGTCACCTTCCACTGGATCATGACACCCAGCAGGGTGAGGGCAGGCCACACCCCGAGCACCACCCACGTCAGCCAGCACACGGGCTTTCCCGGCGCCGCTTTCAGTCGCTCGTACATGTAGAGCACGAGGGCGAAGAGCTCCACGAAGTAATCCAGCGCCACAGTGATGACCGCGGCACCAAACACCGCCGTGGACAGCGTGGTGAAGAGCCGCTGCCACTGGAGCGTGAGCACGGCGAACAGCATGCCCAGGCCAAGCAGCACGCCCAGGGGCACCCAGACGGAGCGCGGCGGGCTGTCGGAAAGCTCCTCCATGCCCACCAGGGTGGCCACAGCCACCAGCAGGCCCAGCAGCAGGCCCACCATAAAGAGGCCCACGCTGCGGACCAGCATGGTGACCAGGCCGCAGAGCGTGCCGATGCCGAGGCCGATGCCCACCGAGGCCTCCACGCTCAGCTGGGTGTCCAGCACGCGCTCCTTGTAGCAGAGCATGAAGATGACGACGGAGCCGAACATCAGGCCTGTCAGGAACATCACCGCTTTGAAGCAGCGGTAGCCTGAAATAAGAGGAAGAAACGTTAACCGGGCTGCAACTTCATGACTAAAAACTACTGATCACTCTTCTAACCAACTCACCAAAGAAGCAGTAAATGATGCCGAAGAGGCAGCACATGGAGCAGACGACTGAAGGAACCACCTTGTAGCGGCCGCCCACCTCCTCGCAGCCATCCAGCCGCCCGGGGCTCAGCTCCTGGTCCGGCTGGCCCAGCAGCGTCTCCAGGGTCGTAGTCATGGTGAACGGGAGAGGTGGAGAGGTGAGACGGAGGAGAGGCGATCAGGTGGGAGGCGAGGAAGAGGGGAGGCTAGGGAGCTCCGCCCAGCCGCATGGTTTCACCTGCCGACAGAGGAAGAGGACTGTTCACTGAAAGGTTTTACAGATTCAGACTTAGTCGTCGAGTTCCAGCAATGCAACAAACAACCACATTCAGATGAAATTGATTTTCCAATGATGCAGACGTCTCTCGAATCCAAGGTGAGTGCAGACCTTGAATGCATCACCATGAAAAGTTCTCCTGAAGTTCAGCACTTCTCACGTGTCACTCGGTGAAAATACTGAACTTTCACAGAAGATAACAGCTCAGGAAACCTTCAGAATGATTGATAATGTTTCAGAAAAGGTTGCCTTGACTGCTAAAATCAATAAATCCAACTGATGGGAAAATCTTGGCAGGTCTGTCAGGTCAAAGCGATTTCAATTCAATAAGCTAAAACATGAAAAACCAGCAGCATGATCCAAAGGGATCAGCAACACTGCCAGCAGCCACAAACCCTGTTACCCTGTTAATAAAGTGGCTTTCAAATCTGCAGCAGCGTTAAACAGATTTAGTTTGTGTGTTCACACATACGCAGGAGCGCACACACATTTGG
>OZ023178.1:2340875-2473375 GCA_963678695.2 Diplodus puntazzo
TCGTGATGCGTTTATTAAGAAACACGTTTGTTCCAGAAACTCTGCTCTGCTCGTCTGTGTGGTGATAAAAAGCCTCCCGCGGCGCCGGAGTACGATCACAAAGTGAGAACGAACATATTTAAAATCAGAGGAAACACATGCTGCTTTAAGACTCACGTCACTGTCCAGCTGTGTGCGTTTGTGTCCACTGACCGACACCCAGATGTTTTAATCCCCGCAGGGTCGGACTCGTCTGTCATCCAGCTTCAGCCAATAAGACGGCCGGACTGTTGTGACCTCACCAGCCAGCGTCTGGCCCTCCATATGTTTACTACGCTCAGCTGTACGTCTGCTGGTTTTAATCCGCCGTGTCAACGCTTTGCTCTGTTGACCTGAACAGTTAGACGGTGAAATGATTAGCCAATTAACCAATTAGTCAACAAGATGCACCAGATGTTCTCATATCGTTTGAAACTGAATATCTTTGGGTTTTGGACTTTTGGTGGAACAAAATAAGAAGTTTACAGACGTCACTTTGAGCTCTGACAACTTTTACATGTTGACTCAGTTCAATCTGCAACAACTGTTGATGCGTCACACAACAGATTTGTCCACCGTGAACAACGTGACTCATGTTGAAGCCTCGTGGAGGTGAGCAACAGCAGCGACACGACACAACCGACCGGCAGCATGACTGATCCTGGACCTGCTGCTGGGGACCCAAAATAAGTCGTTACAACTTCTAGTTGGAAACAGAACTCAACTCAAATCACAACAAATATTAAAGACGAGAGACACAAGATGTCAGGAGACGACAAAAGACAAAACAGAGGAGAAGAGAGTTTAGTTGAAGTGTCGGGTGGGAAACAAACGGACGAGGAGAAGGAGGAGAAAACATTCTCTCTGCGTCACCGCGGAGGAAGCCTGAGTAGATTTACTAAGTTACTCACCACATTTAACTGGATATTCAAGGCGTCTGCAGAGTATCAAACTAAATGTGGTAATAAAATAAAACCAACAGGCCTGATATTTATCTTGTCTCTTAAATTAAACCCTAAAAGTCATATTTCACTGCCTGAGTCTCTGAAACAGTTCTTCCTCCACACAAACGCTGCTGTGTGTCCACCAGCTGTTACAGATGAACTCCGGACTCGAGCCGGAGACGAGCGCTAAAGTGAAAGAGAACGGAGAGGAGAAAGAAAAACACAGAACGCCGGTGGCCTTCCCACTGTGTGGTTACGTAACACCGTCATGAAGCATTACTCACTGCTCCTCCACAAACCGCTCCACCGGTGACGGTGAGTCAAGAGGAGGAAAAATACAAACGTCCACGTGTTGGTGCAGCGACGCGTTAAAGAACGTCACACAAACACACGGACTGCTCCTTTAAAGTTTAAACTGAAGGTTCACATCCTTCACATGTGAGCCGGACTCAGTCTGAGCTGCTCTAAACTCCACCGGGGCCGAAATAACGAGTCCGTTAATCAATAAACTGACTGACAGGAAGCTGATCAATAACTCGTCAGCACAGATTCTCCACTTCCATCTTCTGACTCTGTTTAACTGTGTTTAACTGTGTTTAACTCTGTTTAACTCTGTTTAACTGTGTTTAACTCTGTTTAACTGTGTTTAACTCTGTTTAACTCTGTTTAACTCTGTTTAACTGTGTTTAACTGTGTTTAACTCTGTTTAACTCTGTTTAACTCTGTTCTTATCAGTAAATATCTTTGTGTTTCAGACTATTGACATGAGGAAACTGAAGACATTAACTTCCGTGTCTATTCAGGTGATATTCAACATGCCGGCTGCCTGTTCTAGTATCAGAGCAGTTGATATTAATCCTTCTTTTAGTAGTTTTTTAAAGTTACAGTCACAGATTCTTTTCTCCACCTACACTCGTATTTTTAAGGATCATTTATTTATATTTAAAAGAAACGAAAACACACAGTGAACAAAGTTAAAGATGGATTTAACTGAAAGCTTTTGATTTCAGATTTCTATAGATGTCGAAATGAAAACTGTTCCAAATGAACGAGATCAGATATTGACCTACTTGATTACTAATAAATTATAATACTAGTGAATCTGAATTGTATGACAGTTAATCAAAAACAGGAATCAAAAACGCTCCGAGCTGAACAGGTGTGCCGACAGAGCTTTCATGGTGCGTTCAAGTGCTCGACATGAACTCAGAAATCTATTCTAAAATGACCATGAAGGTGTTTAAAATGGGAAAGTTTCCATTTCTTTCTTATTTTCCTTCATTAAAACACATCTGTGATAAACCTCCTGTTATTTCACTGCAGTGCGTTTTATAAAGAGACGACTAAAATATTGACAATATCCTGATTAATGTCTACATCGTATACAGACAGGTCCACGTGTAGCCTCTGATAATTATCACTAAAGACAAGAGATGTGAAAGATTTAATTTATCAGCTGATCAACTGTTATTTTGTAATCCCCCTGATCTGAAACATAAATCAGATACAGACCTCTGACACCATCAGCTTTACAACAAACAGACAGAAACAGTCTCACTGAAGCTGATAATCACACTGAGCTCTCCGTCCACAGTCTCCATCACTGCTGCACCTTAAAGACACAATCTGATCCTGGATCTGCCCGTGTCTCCATCACTGACCTGAGGAATGATCCGGCGTGACGGCGGCTGCAGCGTGTCCTCCCTCTCCTCCTCCCGCCGTCTGAACAGCTCATGATGCACACAGACCTGCTCCGTCTCTCAGCGCTGATCCCGAGCCAGCCGAGGTAACAGGCTGCCGGCGGAGCTGCCAGAAACAGGCCTGATCATGACGAGCTCGGAGCGACGCTGCCAACGACCCGCAGCTTCAGCGGAAGACCGAGTGTGTCACCGACCGGTTTTACATGTCAGCTTCTGGCAGAGCGACGGGCGCCATCAATCGGCCTGGAAACGTTTGACCGCCGCCACCGTCCCTCTGCACATGTCCATCAATACTTGTTGCAGTGGAAACGTGACCGAGATCACTGCGTGTGTGTGTGTGTGTGTGTGAGTGTGTGTGTCATCACATGTTTCAGTCAGGCGGGTGAGACCGCGACATGACCGAACACGTCCACATGCTGAAGACGTGACGGGTGATGAAATTCTGCTTTCCAAGGAATTCTGAGCATTCCCGAAAGGAAACCTGATCTTTAACTTCCGACCGCCGCTCCTGTCGTTTTTAATTCATCAGAACTGACACACGAACTTTTTATAGGCAAGGTGTGAGTCGAGTCGACGCAAGACAGTTCAAACAACACAAACACTTCTAAACAAACAGCGATCAGAACGTTTTTTAGTTATTTTATCTGTAAAAAGACACCAGAGACGAGTCCATGTCCATCCCAGAGCCAACAACAGCCAACAGTGACCCACGTTCTCTTCCTCCTCTCTCCTGAGCCGCTTCCACGCCGGCCTCCAGCCAATGAGGTTTCAGATCCAGTGATATAAAGTTTATATCAGTTTTAGTGTCAAAGACCATTTTTACACGCATTTTCATTCTCCTCCAACTTCAGGCTGGAATGCTGCGATGATGTCGCTGACAAATCGTTTTCATTTCTACACTCAACAGAAAACATGAGGTTCAAACAACATCTGTAGCTAACGTTAGCACTCAGCTACTTCCTGTCTTAATACTGTTTGATTAAAAGTTTTACTTGTAGGCTCAAATCAAAGTGTTGGAGATGTGCGTTGGTATTTTACAGCTAATTTACACCTTTTATATTGTGTAACACCATCAAACCGTGACGTTAGCTCGGAAATCTAACAGGTTATCACTTACGTTGTATCTTGATAAATGGCCAGATATGATTCATCTTGTTCAGCCAGCTTTAAAAGTGCAGATCCGCCTCATTGAAACAGCTTTTTCAAAAAGAAAACAAAACCAAGTCACCGGAAATCTCAAAGTGTCTGAGTGGCTTCAGACTCCAAACGAAACCAAAACCATCAGAACTGTTTGAATGATTGGAAGAAACGTGTCATCTCCATCTGAAGGTGACTCGACATCATCATCTCACGTGACCTTCCATCACAGAACAACATGACGCCACTCGTGCAGATGAACGTTATTTTCAGCGTTGGGCGGCTGTCACCCACAAACACCCGCACGACTCGCTGAGATGAAGCACGACCGCCGGCGCCAACAGGCCGAGGCGTTCTCACACCTCCTCAGACGCTCGCTGAGCAGCTTACGTAAGGCGGAGAGTGAATGAGCTGCTCCAGTTCCAGCAGCATGTGGAGAATCTGCTGATCGTCAGCGAGGAGGAGGAGGAGGAGGACAGGAGGAGGAGGAGGAGGAGGAGGAGGAGGAGGAGGACAGGAGGAGGAGGAGGAGGAAGAGGAGGAGGAGGAGGAAGAGGAGGAGGACAGGAGGAGGACAGGAGGAGGAGGACAGGAGGAGGAGGAGGAGGAGGAGGAGGAGGAGGACAGGAGGAGGACAGGAGGAGGAGGAGGAGGAGGAAGAAGACAGGAGGAGGAGGAGGAGGAGGAAGACAGGAGGAGGAGGAGGAGGAGGACAGGAGGAGGAGGAGGAGGAAGAAGACAGGAGGAGGAGGAGGAGGAGGAAGAAGACAGGAGGAGGAGGAGGACAGAAGGAGGAGGAGGAGGAAGAAGACAGGAGGAGGAGGAGAGGACGAGGAGGAGGAGGAGGAGGAGAGGACGAGGAGGAGGAGGAGGAGGAGGAGGAGGAGGAGGAGGAGGAGGAGGAGGAGGAGGAGGAGGAAGAAGACAGGAGGAGGAGGAGGAGGAGGACAGGAGGAGCAGGAGGACAGGAGGAGGATAGGAGGTGTTTGTCTGTCAGGCTGTTAGTGAAACAAACTGCTTCAGTCTAAAATGTCTAATAAAAACAGAAACAGGTTCCAGCAGCTTTAAATATCTTGTTCTGTGACCGACAGTCCAAATATTCAGTTTACGATGAAAAAACAGCAAATTCATTTGTTTTAGCGAGTCAACAAACAGCCGACCGCAGTTTGCAACAGAACAGCAGACTGAAGACATTTCCAGCTGCTCTGTACAGTCAGTTTCAGGTGTTTAAGGAACATTTCCAGCTGCTCTGTACAGTCAGTTTCAGGTGTTTAAGGAACATTTCCAGCTGTTATTGTGGTGACAGAACAAGGTTTTCTTTAAAGAGACCTGCAGATATTTCCAGCTGTTATTGTGAAGTCAGAAGCAGATGTTTTTATAAGTACACCGCAAACTTTTCTGTTGTTTAAAACACACCTGGAGACGCTCACAGCTGTTACTGTGGAAACCAAAATGACACACCAGTTTTTTAACACATTTTACAGATTAATCATGAAAAGAATTTGCAGATCATCAATGATGAAAGACTTTCAAGCCTCAATGACACTGTATCCTAAATTCCCCATGATGCATTTCAACAGGGCGTTTCATCCGAGGATCATATCAGGGTTAATAATTCAGACTTTAGAGCAGCAGGAGACGTTTTACAACCGTCTTCACATGAACACAGTCGGACATCTTGTGACAAATAAACTGAAAACTAAACCTCTTTGGTCCGACTGAAGCGAGAGGAGGGATAGTCATCAGTCGGTGTCCCAGCAGCAGTTAGCAGCAGCAGTTAGCAGCAGTCAGCAGCAGTTAGCAGCAGCAGTTAGCAGCAGTTAGCAGCAGTTAGCAGCAGCAGTCAGCAGCAGCAGTTAGCAGCAGTTAGCAGCAGCAGTCAGCAGCAGCAGTTAGCAGCAGTTAGCAGCAGCAGTTAGCAGCAGTTAGCAGCAGTTAGCAGCAGCAGTCAGCAGCAGCAGTTAGCAGCAGTTAGCAGCAGTTAGCAGCAGCAGTTAGCAGCGGTCAGCAGCAGTTAGCAGCAGTCAGCAGCAGTTATCAGCAGCAGTCAGCAGCAGCAGTTAGCAGCAGTTAGCAGCAGCAGTCAGCAGCAGCAGTTAGCAGCCGTCAGCAGCAGCAGTCAGCAGCAGCAGTCAGCAGCAGTTAGCAGCAGTTAGCAGCAGCAGTCAGCAGCAGCAGTTAGCAGCAGCAGCAGTCAGCGGCAGCAGTCAGCAGCAGTTAGCAGCAGTCAGCAGCAGCAGTCGGCAGCAGCAGTCAGCAGCAGCAGTTAGCAGCAGTTAGCAGCAGCAGTCAGCAGCAGCAGTTAGCAGCAGTTAGCAGCAGCAGTCAGCAGCAGCAGTTAGCAGCAGTTAGCAGCAGTTAGCAGCAGCAGTCAGCAGCAGCAGTTAGCAGCAGTTAGCAGCAGCAGTTAGCAGCAGTCAGCAGCAGTTAGCAGCAGTCAGCAGCAGTTAGCAGCAGCAGTCAGCAGCAGCAGTTAGCAGCAGTTAGCAGCAGCAGTTAGCAGCAGTTAGCAGCAGCAGTCAGCAGCAGCAGTCAGCAGCAGCAGTTAGCAGCAGTTAGCAGCAGTTAGCAGCAGCAGTTAGCAGCAGTTAGCAGCAGTTAGCAGCAGCAGTTAGCAGCAGTCAGCAGCAGTTAGCAGCAGTCAGCAGCAGTTAGCAGCAGCAGTCAGCAGCAGCAGTTAGCAGCAGCAGTTAGCAGCAGTCAGCAGCAGCAGCAGCAGCAGCAGTCAGCAGCAGCAGTCAGCAGCAGTCAGCAGCAGCAGCAGCAGTCAGCAGCAGCAGTTAGCAGCCGTCAGCAGCAGCAGTCAGCAGCAGCAGTCAGCAGCAGTTAGCAGCAGTTAGCAGCAGCAGTCAGCAGCAGCAGTTAGCAGCAGCAGCAGTCAGCGGCAGCAGTCAGCAGCAGTTAGCAGCAGTCAGCAGCAGCAGTCGGCAGCAGCAGTCAGCAGCAGCAGTTAGCAGCAGTTAGCAGCAGCAGTCAGCAGCAGCAGTTAGCAGCAGTTAGCAGCAGCAGTCAGCAGCAGCAGTTAGCAGCAGTTAGCAGCAGTTAGCAGCAGCAGTCAGCAGCAGCAGTTAGCAGCAGTTAGCAGCAGCAGTTAGCAGCAGTCAGCAGCAGTTAGCAGCAGTCAGCAGCAGTTAGCAGCAGCAGTCAGCAGCAGCAGTTAGCAGCAGTTAGCAGCAGCAGTTAGCAGCAGTTAGCAGCAGCAGTCAGCAGCAGCAGTCAGCAGCAGCAGTTAGCAGCAGTTAGCAGCAGTTAGCAGCAGCAGTTAGCAGCAGTTAGCAGCAGTTAGCAGCAGCAGTTAGCAGCAGTCAGCAGCAGTTAGCAGCAGTCAGCAGCAGTTAGCAGCAGCAGTCAGCAGCAGCAGTTAGCAGCAGCAGTTAGCAGCAGTCAGCAGCAGCAGCAGCAGCAGCAGTCAGCAGCAGCAGTCAGCAGCAGTCAGCAGCAGCAGCAGCAGTCAGCAGCAGCAGTTAGCAGCAGCAGTTAGCAGCAGTCAGCAGCAGCAGCAGCAGCAGCAGTTAGCAGCAGCAGTCAGCAGCAGCAGTCAGCAGCAGCAGTTAGCAGCAGCAGCAGTTAGCAGCAGCAGTCAGCAGCAGCAGTTAGCAGCAGTCAGCAGCAGCGGTGATGGTGTTCATCCCTGTGTGGTCTGTCACCACAGAAACAAAGATAATGAGACTCAGCCGGCGCTGTGGCCGGAGGCGAGGTCAGGACTGTGACTGACGGCACGATCAATCAGATGAAACCATCGACTGTCGACCTTTTGTTTCCTCTGACCGACCCGCCGCTCGCTCTCAGCCGTCCTGACCTGCAGCGGCGTGTTTGAGGACTTCCAGGAACTAAAAGCATTCTTACATAAGAGCAGCACCATCCTCCACAACAAAGACTCCTCTCTCTCTCTCTCTCTCTCTCACTGTCTTCATCCGGCTGCTCAGTATGACTGAACTGTTTCCCCTCGTCCACCGCCGCCTGAGGGAGCCGCTCCGGAATATCAATGATGTTTGTTCCCATGGAGGACGAACCAGAGCGCAGCGTTAGAAACAGAAATCACCACTTTCTCTCTGAGGCGTCGGGACGAGAACGAGTCAGAGGAGCTCGTGATGCTTCTCTGTTCATCAGCGGAACATTTCAATTCTTCTCCTGCAGGATTTTATCACACAAACTCATGTTTTTAAACAAGTAGAGTCGCTTTTTAACCTCCAACAAGAAGATTCATTCAGTACGACTCTGTTCTGATCAGTCGCAGAGATTTAAGTGGATAAAACAACCTTTTGCCTCACAGAATGTTGAAACAGTGATGAAATGTAACGAAGTACATTCACTCAATTATTGTTCTTAAATAAAGGAACTTTTGAGTGTTTCAACTAACGGCTCAGCAAGTTCCTAAAACTATTTATTTTATCTGCGATCGGATTAAATAACACGGTTCTGATCATCAGAAAAATGCAGTTTGTTTCCCTGAGAGACAGAATAATTCCCTCCCTCGTGTTTTCTGGTGTTACTTCCTGTCAGTCTGTACAGACGACATCCATCTCACCAAGTTTAGCTCCAGTGATCCGATCTGTAGGAAGTCGTTAACACACCAAACGCCCCATAATTCCAAAAAAGTCAATATCACAATATTTTCCTACAATCTGTGTTGAGTTTGGAAACATTTAAAACTCCACGTGTGACAGAAACATCCTGAGAAAAGACGACTGATGACCACCAGCAGCCTCGCAGCCATCAGCTGTCACCAGACCTCGTCAATAATTAACAAACACTGCTGTAATTATCTGGAGCTGATCGACGTCCGGTCCCACGTGCTGGATCAGCCCACGTGTCCTCACAGGAGCCGCCATCGACCCAATTATCTCCAGCTTCAGCTGCTTAATGAAGCGAAGTCTGAACGTGTGACTTCCAGTTTTACACTCGAAAGAATCTGTTTCACCTCCGCTGAGGCCACAGAGGTGAAACTCAAGTCCTGCGCTGCTTTTGTATTTGTGTCAGGAGATAAACTTCCTGTCAACCTCTCTGCTGGAAAGAGAAGAAGAACTTCTGTGAAGTCGGTTCATTTAGTAGAAAAGTGTCAAACTTTGCAGATGAATGGAGTCGGAGGACTGAGCCGGATCAGTTCTGGAGCCGGATCAGTTGCAGTCCTGACTCTGGACTCTCCTCCTGTCTTCAGCAGCAGCCTCTAACACAGAGCAAACATCTGGCAGCTCTCTGTTTGAGCCTCAACACTCATTAACCCACGTCGGTGCACCGACCATCACAGCTGGACCCTGATCGCCTCGTGGCAGAACCCTGACATGGACACCAGCAGACTGTCAGACGGCTGCTGCTGCCGGCAGGAAACACAAAACAACACGCGATGCAACATGAGAACACAACCGGTGTGTTGTTCTATCCACACAGCTGCTCCGCCAAGGTGGAGGAAGGTGGAGGAAGGTGGAGGACGTGTCGCTGACGCTGCAGGTTCCTGGACGGGAATGCAAATATTCACAACAGGAGGACGAGTTTTCACAGCAAACCATAACAAATATTATTGATTACTGAAACATCTGGGGACATTTCCAGCTGTTTCTGTGGAGACGTGTGTCTTTCAGGGACAGCTGAGGACATTCAGAGACGTTACTGTCGGGGAAAAAGTAGGTTTTTCTGAAGACACTCGGGGCAACAGAACCGCCAGCTGTTCACAGGAAGTCGGATCAGCTCCATCCGTCTTTTTGGAGACCAAGATGTCTTTCTCACCCTGACAAAGTGTTTTTTGAGCCTAAACTCAACCAGAGCATAAACACACAGTTGTGACGATACATAATTGATGCTTCAGTTTGAGACTGGACCTGCAGACTGTTTATCAGAGTGAAGCTGCAGCCGGGAGGGTGAGGGGGTGAGGGGTGAGGTGAGGGGGAGGATGTGAGCAGCACCATGCCGGAGACGTCGACCCACTAGCAGATCCGAAGCGACGTGTTGTGGCATTTTCATTCCCCCGGCGGGCTGCGTGGTCGAGCCGCGCCGCCTGACTGCGCTGATAAGACGCCCGCCTGACACACAGTGAAAACACAAAGAGCAGCTCAGGGTCTGCTGGGTTTCATCAGGCCGGCGCTCGTGTGTTTCATAACTGAAAAGATCCAAAACATCCAGAAGTTCTGTCTGCAGTCTGTGCTTTAGCTCATCTCACTCAGCTCGTCCTACATTTCCCAGAATGCCTTTCAGTGACCTCCAGGGTGATGACAGTTACAGCTGTTCAGTCAGAGTCGAGCTGCTGTTATCAAAAACTCCACCTGGCTTGTAGCTGCAATGCATTCTGGGGATGTTTCGCTGGACGTATCTGTCAAATGGCAGCTTCAGGAAATGAACGAGCTCGACCTGACGGACGACGATTAAAATAAGAATAAAATGTATGAAATGAATTTCAGCGACAGTTTCATAGTTTGTTAACGGTTTAAAAACGTCTTCTGAAGCTCCGGAGAAGATTTTGTCAACCCTGATGATGTCACGGTGATGTCATCGTTAAATCTGATTGGGTGGGCAAATTAAATGAAAAAAATTGAAAGACACAACCGAACTGCATTGTGGGAAACGTAGGATACAGTGTTTTTTGAGGAGGTAAACGACCAATAAGAAAGCTGATGTTGTCCGATAAGATAATAATGTCTGCTATAATTTATCATTCTTAAAATCACGGTGTAGTTTATTGTTTTAACGCTCTGATGTAAATATTGTACATATGTTTCTTATAACCAGAGTTAAAGGATCACTGTCCAAACGTTTGGTTCTGTATAGATTATATTTGTATAATACAGGATGATATATTGACATTTGTTTGCTTCACTTCTATTTATTTGTTTTCTGCAGTAAATCCTTCCATGACATTTTAAAATAAACACCTTCAGACTTATTCGTTAAAGGTGAAATGTGTCAAAACACCATTTTAAATCAAACATTCATGTTCCAACAGAACATCTGTGTTCCAATGAGAATGAGTGTAACGATGTAAAAGGATCATTACGTCTAATGTATAAACATCAAATCAGTCACGATAATGAGAATTTGATATTTTTATCCAAAGTCGTTCAGCTCTCCGTCAGCAGAACAACAAGATGAACCCAGAGACACAGTTTACCTCCAGTGACGTCAGATTCCCGCATCTCCAGGTTGATATAAAACAGATGACATCATCATCCAGCCTCTCACACACCTCCACCAATCAAACCACTTCCTCCACCTGCTGAGTGAAGCATGAAATCACTCCCTGATCAATCACTCCACATTCATCCGAGTGATCGATAAATCCTGTATTAAATCTCAGTTATAGATTATAGATTACAGATTAGACACCTGTGACTGTAAGCAGTCCTTCTGGCTTGTTTGAGACCCCTTCAGGGACCGCTCGGACATTTAAACATCACCTCATCCATCCATCTGGATCCGGATCGACCGTGCTGCGGCCGCCCGGGTCAGACACCACCGACCCCGGCCTCCATCACACGCAGCCGGCTGACCTCAATCAGAGGCTCCGTGCTCTCCACCCAGCACGGCCTCCATCTGTGCTGGTCTGGAGCTACACCCACCTCCATCATGTGTGACAGCAGGTGTGTGTGTGTGAAATAAAAGAGTCCGCTCACCTTCATCATCCCCGACAGCTCGACGCGCCTCGTCCGCGTTCACATGACGGCAAACGGATCCTCCAGAGCCCGAAACACCGGCCATTTTACCGTCGTCTTCCCCGGACCTGTGGTCCTCCCGTCGGCGTGGAGCCGCCTGTCTGCCCCGGCGGCAGCCTGCAGGGCGCTGGATCCTCCGGACTACTCCTCCATGAGCCGGGGGACGGACTCAAACCGGGCCGGAGGAGCGATAACCCGGGTTAAACATGCCAGGAGGAGGCGCGAGGCTGATGGAGGCTGATGATGGAGGGATGGATGGATGGAGGCTGGCGGAGCAGCGGGAGGAGACGGTGGCCTCCACTGCAAGAAGTGACGCTGAAATAAAAAGGCTGCATCATATTTAATGACGGAGCTGCCAGGAAACACAACAGCGCCCCCTGCAGGAAGAGGCTGTAACTACACCTGTAACACAACAGCGCCCCTGCAGGAAGAGGCTGTAACTACACCTGTAATACAACAGCGCCCCTGCAGGAAGAGGCTGTAACTACACCTGTAATACAACAGCGCCCCTGCAGGAAGAGGCTGTAACTACACCTGTAATACAACAGCGCCCCTGCAGGAAGAGGCTGTAACTACACCTGTAGCACAACAGCGCACCTGCAGGAAGAGACTGTAACTACACCTGTAATACCTGTAACACAACAGCGCCCCTGCAGGAAGAGACTGTAACTACACCTGTAACACAACAGCGCCCCCTGCAGGAAGAGACTGTAACTACACCTGTAACACAACAGCGTCCCTGCAGGAAGAGGCTGTAACTACACCTGTAACACAACAGCGTCCCTGCAGGAAGAGGCTGTAACTACACCTGTAACACAACAGCGTCCCTGCAGGAAGAGAGTGTAACTACACCTGTAACACAACAGCGTCCCTGCAGGAAGAGACTGTAACTACACCTGTAACACAACAGCGCCCCTGCAGGCTGAAACTGTAACTACACCCTTAAAGAACAAAAACAACTTTCTGTTAAAACGTGACTCAGGTGTGACCAGCAGAGGGCGACAGACTCTGCAGATCCCAAACTACTTTATTTCTACATCTGCTCTGTATGAAAGGTCATGAAAATATCTTTAACTGAAGTCAAGACAAATAAAATATAAACTTTTCATTATTTAACTGACATGAATCAACATCACAAAAAGAATGAAAGACAGACGAGACAGAAACACATTAAATATATGAATATTTATTTGTACAGCAGCTTCTCAAATTTAGCAACATTTTAGACAAACATTTTAGAAGAACAATATTCACATTGCTAGAAAGACGACATATGAAGGTCTTTTATTCTGTGGTGACAGTCAGAGATAGCTGTGCAAGAGTGTTACAGCGATTACAGTTCAACTAAATAACTACAAACTGATCTTCACACACTGTTGGTGCTCTTAGGCCCTTTAATCTTGTGCAAGGAAAAGTTTATAGCTCTGCTTCAAGTTTCTGTTAACAATTTTTAAAAAATCAAAAAAGGGGGAACAAAGTTCAAATTAAACAGTAAATGAATCCTCAAACTCATCAGTTATTAAACCAGACGGGAACTGCTACTGAAAACACAGCTTTGTTTTAAAGTCAAACCAGATTTGACTCATTGAACTTTGAAAATGTTTTAAAATATAGACTTTTCATTATTTAACTGACATGAATCAACATCACCACAAGAATGAAAGACATACAAAACAGAAATACATTAAATATATGAATCTTTATTTGTGTAGCACCAACATTTTAGACAAACATTTTAGAAGAACACTATTCACATCGTTAGAAAGACGACATATGAAGGTCTTTTATTCTGTAAGAACATCGTCAGATATAACTGTGCAGGAGTGTTACAGCGATTACAGTTCAACTAAATAACTAGGAACCGATCTTAACACACTGTTGGTGCTCTTAGACTCTTTAAAGTTGTTTAAGTCGTTAAATCAACATTTGGTGTAAAAAATTAATCTTGTGCAAGGAAAAGTTTGGAGCTGTATTAAAATATAACATTGATATAAAATGAAACAGATAAAAGCTGTTAAATGACTTCCTTTCCTCCCACTTCCTTAAAGTTCATATTAACAATAAGAAAAAAAAAAATTAAGGGGAACAAATGTCAAATTAAACAGTAAATAAATCCTCAAACTCATCAGTTATTATGCCAGACGGGAACAGCGAGCACCGACTGAAAACACACCTTTGTTTTAATGTCAAACCAGATATGACTCATCGAACTTTGACTCATCGGCTTCTTTGCAAACAAGGCGGATGAATCAAATCTGCAATAAACACAAAGTTCACCGAGCGGGAAAGCTTTGCAGCACGAGGATGTACTGAATACATGCAGTGATTATATATGTTATCATGTTATCATGTGATCGAGCAGAAGGCAAAGTCTGAGCAATAACTTAAAGATAAACACTCCGATTAAAAGACTGAAGAGAATCAGTCAAGTCAAATTTACTTGAGTAAAAGTAGAATATCACAGTGAAAGTCTCCCTCTGAAGTTTGAATTATATTAATATGACGTTAATAGATTGATCCTGTACAATGACGGCAAATAACACTAATCCATCATTCCCGTCAAATGCATCAAACTAAAGTGATGAGCCTGTTTTGAAAATGTGAGGAGAAGAAAGTTCAGAGGGGAATAAATACTCGAGTAAAGTACAAATACCTGAAACATGTACTCAAGTACAGTAACTAAGTATTTGAATTTGGTCTGAAATGAATCGTTAGCAGATAAAATATTTTGTCAAAGGTTTTAAAAAACAACACAAGACTGAGCTGTGATTGGTCGAGTGGAAGCGATGACGTGTTCTGTTGACGCTCAGCGGCGCCCTCGTCAGGCTCTGGACAGGAAGCGCAGGTTGATGGGCTTCGCAGGGATGAGCAGGGTTCGGGTTTTCGGCTCCACGACCAAAGCCTCGTCTTCCAGCTGGACCTCATAGTGCTGCATCAGCTGCAAGACCATAATCAATTAACCATTTTTCAAAAGATTTGCTGCTTTTCTTGGTCATTCTTGAAGACGTCACTTTGGGCTCTTAGACGACTGGAGACTCACCCTGGACAGAGCGAAGTACATCTCCATCTCCGCCACCCTTTTCCCCACACAGGCCCGCACACCGACACCGAATGGGATGAAGCTGTACGGGTGGTGTCGGTGGTAGCCGCTGCTGGGCGCCACGTCGCGGAGCCACCGATCCGGGATGAAGCGCTCCGGGTCGACAAACTCCGCCTCATCGTGACAGGCTGCATAGTGACACAGGTGGAACTGAGTCTGAAAAGAAAGACGCTTCTTTAAACATCAGCTTCTTCAGTTCAACTCTGAGGAGACAGTTTCCAGCTGTTGATGGTATTTGAGAACAGCTTGAGCCAACTGTTACGACATAACTGAAAACTGAAATAAGTCCATCACCATTATTTATTCTGGTGACTGTTCTGGCTGTCCTACCTTCTTTGGGAACCAGTAGTTGTCCACAACAACCTCTTTCTCCGAAATGAATCGTCCGTTTCCAGGCACCACCGGATAAAGACTGGTGGAGAGAGACGGAGACAATCAGGATCCAGATCAGAGAATGACGTGACCTGGAGCTCGTTCTCATGTTGTTTATCTCTGTTGACTCCTAGTTAACTTAGTGTCAGTTGTACCAGATGATAAAGTTAACAACCGATGCCAAAAAAAACAGCGTAGGAGTGTACTCAGATCCTCTTACACCAAAACATAACAGAGATGTCACTGAGTTCAACTTCAGTGTACGAAAAACAAATTCATGTAGTGTGTTTCTATAAAGTCCACTTTGTTCTAAGTATATTCTAAACTATGCACATGTATACTTTTAAAAAGTCTGTTAAATTAGAAATACTAAAAATTATCAATTTAGTGTATTTATAGAACCTTTACTTCACTTTCTTCATTATAGGTTTATTTTAGTAGACTTTCAAATTTAATTTACTTGAAGTTGTACTTCTGTGTACTCTAAAGAAGTATACTACATTGCAAATACTTTTAGTAGTATTTCAGTGTTCTTATAGGAGATATACCAAGTTGGTGTTCTTTGTAATACAGGCTGAGATTTCAGAAAAGCAGCTGCAGGTGATTGGTTGTAGAGGACGGGAGGGGGCGGGGCCAGTGCTATATTAAATCATATGTGCCATTAACTCCTCGTTAAAGTCAAAGCAAACAAGTTCATGCAGTCTGATCTGTAAATAGTTGATGTGGCTGACGGCGTTCATGGACTAATGTGACACGAGGAAAATGAAAAACAGCAAATCTGAAAATCCTCCACACACTTAACGGCTTTCACTGCCGACATTGTTGTGGAGAAATACAACCACACACACAAGTAACCGCTTGTTTTGATACTGGAACAGACTCAAATACAACACCCACAAAGTCAGTGCACCTGAACACAACACAGATACACCACACGTTTCTTTCTGCACTGGTTTTTGAGATGCCTGCTAAGAGTTTGGAAAAAGAACCAGTGAGTAATGAAGTGGAACTTTTCCTTTTACTCAGCTGGCTCAGAGGATCTTTGGCTTCCTACTCCCTCCTGTCCTCCTCTGACCCGCTATAAATTTTCCTTCTGGGGAAAAGTCCCTTAAAATCCCAAATGAGACACTCCTAGTCACAAAGAGGCTCGGTTAAAGAATCTAAGGGTACAAAAACATCTGAATTTTTACCTCCACAAGCACAAACTCATGATTTCAGAGCTACAAGTTAGAACAAGTTGGATTGATGGAAATGTATCTTTGTGGGGAAAAAACAGAGGAAGAAAGAGCATTAGCCCGACGTTAGCTACATCGACAGTTAATTGTCTTATATTTTCTGAAGGTGCTGACGTCGGAGTATTGCGCAGTTACAAAAGCACAGAGGCATACAACTACCTGCACAGTAACACAATCGGGAAAGTACTGTTGAAGAAACACAGCAAGTTTATATTTCTGAAGGCAGCAGTAACGTTAGCGCCAAGCCACAGCGTCAATCAAGCTAAACATACGGCGTGGATGATGCTGAAGGAAAGAGGAGTCGTGGAGACAGGCGGCTGCTCGGACATTGTCGGGTTAGAGAAGTCATGCAGTCATGCAGCAGCTATTCTGTGGAAGATATTCATAAGCCCAAATATTTATTTTAGTGTCAAAGCCGCGAGCGACGCTAGTCTCCGTTCCTCCTTCCTCAGCATGGCGTGTAGGACGCAGGGCACGGACATGTTTGTCGAATTTCTTGATGTTCTACACAAGACGTTTCTGAAAAAAACTTCAATTTTCGTGAATTGCTGTGGCAACCAACAACGTCACATGTTGTACCTGAGCTCATTTTAAAAACCATTTAGCGCTTATGACCTAACGCTAGTTGTTTAGGGCTAGCTTGGCAGCAGCGGTAAGTCATGCAGTTGCAAGGCAACCGGAAACAGAAAACCGCCGGTGGAAGTAGTTATCTGTCATGGCAGCACCCATAGGCTTCTGAGGAAACAGGTGGATAGTGAGACAACCCCAAGTTTAGTTGTGTTTCTGTTGGATACGTGCAACCAACAACTGATGGACAAATAAAACCAACAACTGATGTACATATAAACAGAAGCGAACAGCTGTCAGCTCACCGTAGCGTCTCCTTGATGACGGCTTTCAGGTAGGGCATCATGGTCAGGCTGTCTGTGGTCGGCTCCCGTCTGTCCGGACACACAGAGTTCACCTCGCTGTACAGTCGATCCTGAGCCGAGCGGTCCTTCGCTAAATGGTACAGCGCCCACGACAAGGTGTTGGAGGTCTGATATCAGGCAAAAGAAGGAAGAGAAAGAAGAAGAACTTCATCATCCATCAATAAGAATCTGATCCACTGTCCTCAGATGAATCCATCCATTCTGTGTTTCTCCATGCTGATGACTCAGATTGTGATCATCAATCAGACCGTGACAACCTCAGCCTCGGGAGCCATCACGGCTGAGATAACCATGATTTCACAAAACTCCCGCTCGCGGCTAACTGATGTCAACAGGCCTCAACGTGACCTGGGAATGCAGCCAGACGAGCTCTGCGGGTGCTCGTCACGCTACTACAACAAAGCAGCTGTGATCGCCCGTGTGCTCGTGTCTGCCTCTGTTTCTGTTGTTGCAGGTTATGTTTGCCTTGCCAAGATGTGCATCTGGCCCAGATGCTGGTTCTTTGCAGATCTTTCTCAACAGCTTTACTTACACAACAGCCGCGTGTGCGAGATTCCTGAAAGCTGTCTGAGCACGTATGATGTTTTCTGACTAACACAACAAAATCTGTCTCTCGGACACAGTGAAGAAATCCACACTAACACTCTCAATCTAATTCTGCGAGTAAGATGATTTATGCCAAATGTCAGCAGTGGAGTTTATGTGATCCCACATTAGCAACAACAAATTGAGCTTTTACTTGTTAGTTGTAAGTCTCAGAAAGTAAGAATTGTATATATGATGCCAAATTGTGTCAGCATTTGCAACTGTGTTCACGGTGTGCAGAGATGGACCGGTACCACCATCCTCCTTCTCACCGTGTCGACTCCTCCCAGCAGCAGCTCGGTGAGGCTGATGTAGACCTCGGCTCTGGACAGCTTGTCAGAGGACAGCAGGTAGGTCAGGTACATGCCCTCTGCCGGCTCGCCACTGCACACCTGAGCTTCAATTTCAGCCACTCTCCTGTCGATGAGGGTCCTGGCTGCCGTACAAAAACACATAAATAAGAACGTTATCTATCCCGTGACCAAATCTAAAACTGGAATTTCTGTTTTCCTGTTGTTGTTCCGTACCCACATCGTAGAGGTCGTCCCAGGCCTGAACGAAGCGATTCCACAAGGGGAGGACGCCGCGGCTCCAGCGAGGGAAGAGCACCACAGTCTCGGACAGCGTCAGCATGTTATTGACGGCGGTGATGAACCGCAGCGTGTCTTTGGGAATCTCCTCTTGCAGGCAGCCCAACCTGGTCTCAAACAAGATGGAGGATATACCTGCAGGAGGGGGATAGTTAAAACAGATCAAACCCCAAAGCTCAACCTCTGGATTTATATGGAGCGACACGCACCTTCAAAGCCGAACTTGTAGAGCTCAGCAGCCATATCTGAAACGGTGGCCTGGTCCTCACTGCGGCTTCGGAGGAGCTCGATGCGTCGCAGCAGATCTCCGACCACCTGGTGGATGATCGAGGCGTAGGACGACACTTCCTGTAACTTCAGCATCTTGGGGTTCAGGGCGCTGCGGATGTTGTACCACGCCGGTCCTGTGCTATAAAGTAAAAGAGCCTTCAGGTTACAAACTCGAGGGGCACCGTGAGGGAGCCCTGGGGAACTCCACCAATACATTTTAAAGGTTTTAAGGGTATTTTCTCATAAACACTTGCTACAACGGCTGCAACCTCATTTCTACAAAGAAAAAAAGAGTGTTTTCTCACTGCACATGCAGACCGTAGGCCCGTCCTCTCATGTCCAGGTACTCCTTCCAGTGAGGCAGCTCGGCTCGGACCGGGTAGCGCCCCTCCTGATGGATCACCTGAGCGATCAGCTCTGGAGTCGCCACATTAACGATGTCGTACGGGCCGAACCTGGAGCGCCAGATGGGCCCATAAAGGCTCCTCTGTAAACCCTAGAGAATAATATCAGTTGTTCTCATTTCAGGAACATTTTAATGTATTTGTGCAGTTATTCAGTACTTCATTACATTATAGCAGCTTTAGTTACTTTACAACTCAGAATAAAATATTCAATCGAAACACAGAATCTGCTCAAAAATGCACAGATGAACCTTTTTTCACCCCTGAAAAATCTAACAATTCTGACTTTTAATTTCTGAGTGAGTTTCATCTCATAACTATGACTTTCAATGTTAAGACTTTTTCATCAAGTTTTCATGTTTTTTTTTTCCCATCTGGCAGAAATCATCTTCCTGAGGATGTGACAGGAGCTTCACTCCTTCTTTCTCTCTCACTCATTACTAATTAGTTAGTTATTAGTTAAGAGACGCCCACAAAGGTAAGATTATAACTTCACCCCTCATATAATCTTCATCTAATGAGTAAAGATATTAAAGAATACAGGAACAAAAATAGAAGCTTTAATTCAGAGTCAACATGCAGCAGAACGTTAAATGCAGTGTCTAACAGCAGCACCAGGCTGAGCTGTCGGAGGTTTTTCCAGCCATGAAAGCAGCTTTTGTTCTCTTGTTCTACAGAAGTGGGTCAAACACTGTTGTGGTAAAACAACAATGAATCTCTAAACGTCACTTCACCGTGTACCTGCAGCAGGTGGCTCCTGTCCGCGTATCCTTTGACGAACAGCCAGTACAGGGTGGTGGACAGACTCGGTCCCGGCAGGTCATCGATGCTCTTCAGCTTCCCCGCGTCAGTCGCCGCCTGGACGTTCAGCCTCCTTCCGCCGTGTCGGAGCTCCGGGAGTGTCCGGAGACAGAGCGCCGCGAGCCGGGGAGCCCGAGCTGAGGCCGCCGGGGAGCCCATGGTGCGAGCGGTGTGACGGGTGGATGTTCTGGTGTGTGTGTGTGTGTGTGTGTGTTCACTGTCTTCTGCTGGGTATGTTGTGGAACCACATCTCCGGAGTAACGCTTTTATTCTGAAAGGCTTGACAGGAAGTGATGCCTCGCTGTTGTTTTTGAAGAAATACAAGAAATAAAGAAATAAATATAAAAGTATGAGGCGAGTTTATTTATACAGCACTATTCTAATATTCGATTTGTTTTTAATTATTATTCTATGTGCGTTTATAATCACTGTTTGTACTTTTGATAGCAAACTGTAATATTAAACAAATACATGGATGAAAAAATGCATTAATAAAATATATAAATGTAAGAAACATAGAAAAAATATAAAAGGCGAGTTTATTTATACAGCAATATTCTAATATTTTATTTTGATGTGTTTGTTGAATTTGACTGCTTGTACAATTCATAACAAACTGTGATATTAAACAAATTTAAAAACTGAAATAAAATGTAAAATGTAAGAAATATAGAACTAAATATAAATGTTTTAGGTAAGTTTATTCACACAGCACTGCTTGATAAAATAAGACATTTAAAACATTTAAAAAAATTATATTTAAAAGACAAAAAAAAACTAAATCAAGGTTACCGATTGAAAATAACTTTTGCATTTAATTTACTGGAAAGCTGCCGTAAATAATTATATTAGTGTTGTTTTATAAATAAATTTGCCTCATATATTTATTTCTAGATTTCTTACATTTTTATATTTTATTGATGTATTGTTTTATCTATGTATGTGTTTAATGTTTTGACTGTTTATACTATAAATACATAAAGAAAATAAGAATCAAAGTCAATATTCTGTATCAAAAACATGTGTATCGAGTAAAATACGCCTCTTGTGACACCTATTGGCCGCTGCAGGAACAACATCAGCTGTGAACATACAATGATCTTTTTCCTCACTTAAATTTTTACTTTCACTCAACATCCCTAAACTCACACATTACATCAGAATTACTTTTATTAAAACTGAGCTCTCACACTAACAAACAACACCAACACAAGAACGTGAAATAAATATCTTTTATTGTTTTTAATCGTCATAGTCATAATTGTTGTAATTATGAACACAGAGCTGTCGCAATACTCCAGAATTTTTTTTGCCAAAAAACAGCAACCATTCGACGGCACCGCTGCGTCTCTCAGGACCCAACCATGCATAAAATCTCCCATTTAAAAAAAAGTAAAATAAAAAATATATATTAAAAAATTATGCGTACCACTGATATACAGATCTGATATAAACAGGCGTATTGGTCACAAACCAATTAGAATTATAAACATGGCTTCTTTTACATACACAGAGACCAAACATGTGGGATATAAGTGGACTTTTCTTTTTTTTTTTCTTTTTTAAAAAAAGGGTACATTTTCATTTTATACATTTGTACAGGATGTTTTTAATTTCATCTTCTATCATCTTTATTTTACTGTTGTCACCCCTACAGTCAGAATGCTCAAGGCATTTCGGGCGCAGTGTCCAAAGAGCACAAATTGCAGTAAATGCACGTTTACAAACTCACACACACACACACACACACATAAAAATACACACACGCGCGCGCACACACACACATACACACACACGTCCAGGAGTGGCAGCAGTGGCTTTAAAGAGAGAACTACAGGTGTGTCTTGGCGTTTGCAGGTGACAAATACTGGTACCGAAGAGTTAATCCACGGCGGTGAACGAGGCCATCTGACGGTAAAAAAACAAAAGACATTACATTCATGTATTGAGTCGACACACACACACACACACACACACACACACACGCACACACACACACACACACTCACACACACACACATTCGCTCACAATCACACTGGTGTAAAAATAAAAAATAGTCTTTAAAATGTGCAAAGAAAAGGTCGCTGAGCCGAGCTGCAGGAGCGACAGCCGACGAGAGGTCGAGGAGGAGCATCAGTGAATCATCCATAGTGCATCATGGGAGTGCGTATCAGGTTTACCAGTGCAGGCGGCGCCGACTGCTCCGTCTCCATCTGTACCGGACCGGTACCGTCAGCCGCCTCGAACTCAATACTCATCTATCATGACACGGAGCAGTGTTTCTCTTTTGTGTGGTTGGACGAGTACCGCTGGGAAAGAAAACGCATAAACGGAGCGAATAAGTCAAAAATACGGAGAGAGGACGTTTCTACAACCAGAGTTTAAACTAAGTGCCATCAGAGAAAATCGTCTACGGTGATGAAGCGTTGTTGAGGCTGTCAGAGTGACCACCAGGAGTCATGTGGGGAAAGTACGGAAGGGGATAAGGGACACTGGAAAACTAAAATATGACTGAGTTCACAGAATTCTGTAAATAAAGAAAAATAAGTAAAAAATCTGCGCAAAAAGTAAACAAACTTAATCAAAATGTTTCAGTCGCCCTGATCCTCTTGCGTAATATATTATTAACGATAACATAAGTCCGTCTCTTTAGTAACATCTAGTGGCCGCAGCAGGAACTACAACAACTGCGATGGTGTACAATGAATTATAGATTATTTCCAGGAAGGTTTCTGTTTAATTTGCTACTAATAATGAAAGTAAGTGCTCCATTTTAATCCGAGTACAAATCAATTCATTCCTCTTATTGGAAACCTGACATTTTTATATCATATCAATCGTAGAACTCTCCAGAAAACTTCTCAGATGTTTTGGATTATTATTCAGAATGATAGAAAGAAACTCAAATTATTATTATTAGAATTTCTTCTTCTTCTCAAGTACCAGCTACGTCCCGCACCTCAACCTCAAAAACTGCATCGTGCATCGTACCGTGTATTTCTACCTTTCTATTATTTCATAAAGCTCGTTATAACGTCTCCATCAATCAGGTGAGGTGACAATAACTTCAGCGTGTGTCGAGTTTAAAAGGTTCTGGAGAAACTAAACAAAGTGCACGTTGATACTGAAGCTGCATGAAGGTTTTGACGAGCAGCCTCTGGTTGTAGAAACGTGATCCTGCTCACCGGTTCGTTGGTGCATAGTTATGGATCCAGTGCTGTGAACGACCTCTACGTATGTGCGGCGCTACGGGAGCTCGGCCCAGGACGAAACGCAGGACGACACATGCAGAACGGAGCGTTTGTGGTTTGGCTAAAGTGACGAGTTAACGATGATGCGTTTCGATTTGGCAAAAGAACGAAGCTGTGAGATTCTGTAAACGTCTGATCTGTAGGAGAGCTGAGCGGAGACTGTTACCTGTTAACGTACCTCAGCGAGCAGCGAGCGAGACGGCTGGAAATGTTCCGGTTCTTCTTCTTTTAGTTTGAAATATAACCAACGACAGCGTCATACAGCCAGAACTCCGGCCAATCAGCTGTGAGCGGGTCGACGCTCTTCAGGCGCACCTGTCCTGCTTCAAGTCATCACCAGGTGAGTCACGGCAGAGAGGTTCTGTACCGATCTGGTTTCTGTTTGTACCATCGAGACTGAACAAGTACCAAAGAAGACAGAATAAAGTTCTGATTCTTGTTTTGTTTGGAGCAATTCAGTTCATTTCAGGGCAGTGACTCTAAATTAATTAGTTTGGTGATAAATGTAGTAGTTAACACATTTAAGTTGTGTGTTTCGCTCCATCAAAATATCCGAAAAACCACAAAGAGGTTAAATTTAGATTCATCTAATAATTGGTTTTTGAAAAGCGACAAAAATCAATGTGACGACTGGTTTTAAGTTCATTACACACTTGATTGCACATCCAGTGACTGAAGTGACAACTTCAGAGAAATGAGCAGCTAAATCGACTGCAGTACCTTTAACGTACCAGACAGGAAACTGACTTTCTGGCTGCCACAAGAAAACTGGGACCAATCTGACCGGTGACCACTGTGAGAAGCAGAAGAAGAAAAAGGTGCGTCTGAAGAGAAGCAGGCGTACCAATCCCTGTCTGAGAGCGAGCACGGCGAACAGAAAGTCTTGAGGGATATTTGGCGGGTAGAGCTGAGCTGAGATCAGCTGTTACAGAAAAAGGCAAAAATGGACAGAACAGCTGAACTGAGATCAGCTGGATTTGGGTTTAACGGTGCGAAGGCAGTTTATCCGGGAGGCAAAACAACATCGAGAAAGCTTGCGGTTCAAACTGCGTTTAAAAAACAGAAAAGGCACACGGCGAAGAACGAAGATGGGAGAGGAAGAGGAGAAAGCAGAGAGACAAGACGGAGTGGATTCTCGGGGAGTGTTCTCTGCAGCCGGGTTTAGTTTCGTCTGTAGCAGCGGGCCCAGGTCATCACCGTCGCTCTGGGTTTTGGCAGGAGACTACATTCTGGGGTCGGGTCAGCGAGAGGACGTCACCTCCTGTAGGTCCACAACACCGACACTGTCCCACTCCAAACCGTTTGAAGGGAGAAACCGTACAAACATAAAAAACCAGGAGACGCTGTTTTAAAGTTTTTCATCGCTTCAGGAGGAAGTGCTCGACCGCTCCTCGTCTGGGAAATTAAGGTGCAACTTGCGGAGAAAATTAAAATAAAATTGTCCATTTATGGCAGTCTCATACAAACAGAGACACACCGCCGCCGCCGCCGACACAGCCCACCTACTTCCAGCCACTCTCTCCTGGGGTGGGGGGCGGGGTTAAAGGTTCAGGGGCGGGGCTAATGTACAAAGATGTGCCTCAGTAGCTCATCAGCAGACGGCCGCTGCTTGGTCTCTACAAAGATCCGTTTGAGGAACTCCCGGCAGTGGTCCGACACGTGGGCGGGCAGCGAGGGGTTGGTGGGCTGCGTGGCGATCTTAAAGATGGCCGCCATGGCCTCAAACTCCGCCCATGGGGGTCGCTGAGTCAGCATCTCCACGACGGTGCAGCCGACGCTCCTGAGGACGAGATCACACGTGTTTGAGGAAAGAAAGCAAAAGAGAAAAAACACATCAGAGGAACTCAACGAGATGTTTGGTTCATTTACTGTCTCAGATCCTTTTTTGAGTTGAGAAACAAACTGAATCTCTATTCACTGAAGTCTGGTATTTGTTGAACTGTTGTCTCACCAGATGTCGGCCTTCCTGCCGTAGCCCTCTCCACTGATCACCTCCGGGCTCATCCAGTAGGGGGTGCCGGTCACAGACATGATGCCTGTTCCTGACAGACAGATGGTCTGCAGTCGCCGGCTCGCCCCAAAGTCCCCCAGCTTCACGTTGCCCACCGAGTCACGAAGGATGTTGGCTCCTGAACAAATCAGAGAAGAGTTATGTGTGTTTTTATGTTCCTAAACCTACAACAACAGAGCCCAGCAGCTAAAAACACAACAATTCATCGTCTGTGTCACCTTTGATGTCTCTGTGGACGATCATGTTGCTGTGCAGGTACGAGACCCCCTCCAGGATCTGCCGGGTGTAGCGGCGCGTCACGTTTTCCGTCAGCGCTCCGTACGACTTCAGCTGGTCCTTAATGGAGCCCTGAGAGCCAAGAAAGTGAGACGTGAACCAAATCTCTCTTTGTGTCACACATCTGATGTCTGATTTTACTCATTTAAAAGAAAAAACTGTCAGTCTGTGAGTGAAACGTGGCTCCTCAACACATTTCACATCTTTGCTCCGGGCTACACACATTCTGAGCACGTCCATTATCATTTTTACTTGACAGTAAGAATTAAACGAGCACTCACGCCGGGCATGTACTCCATGAAGATGGAGAGCGTTCGCTCCATGGTGTCTCGCAGGCAGCCGTAGTACTGGACGATCCGCTCGTGGCACAAGTTCTTCAGGAGCTGGATCTCACACTCCAGCGCGCTCACCTCCTGAACCACAGAAGAAGAACAGTTTCTTAAACAAACACAACACTACAGACGTGGAGGGGGAAGGATCTGATTCTTGGATCCATCGCAGCTCTCTTTTCAAAGATTATTTCTCAGTGCCTCAATACAGAAAAAACAATAATAAAAAGTTTAAGAAGTTCAACTCTCCACAGTCGCTCCTGGAGAGCCGACTCTCACCTTGCTGGTCTCCGGACTCTCCGGGTCAAACTGGACCTGTTTGACGGCCAGTTCCCGTCCAGTATCTGCATCGTAGCAGAGAAAAACCCGTCCGAAGGCGCCCTGGCCCAGGAGCTTCCCGAGCCGCCAGTTGGTTGGAGCGCGTGGAGCTGGAGACGTGAAACAAACATCCATCAGATCACTGAGACGGTTCTGATTCTTTGTGCTGATAAAAGCAGCATCACACTCACAGCGGCTGGGCGGGCTGATGTCCATCACAGACAGGGTCGGAGCAGCGGTCGGGTTGGGGTTGGGTTCGATGTCGCTGCCCCTCCTCGGCCTCCTGGCGGGGCCCGGGGCCTCCTCCAGGTCCGGGGTGAAGACGCTGCTGCCGCTGCTGGTGCTGGGCGACTGCTCGGTCGGGCTGAAGCTGACCGGCGAGCGGAAGCCGTGAACCTGCGTTCGCCGAGCCCGAGGGAACGTTTTCCTCCCTGCAGAGCAACGCAGTGAGCTCAGTCTGAATCACAGTTCTATCGTTTAGGTGACGTGAAGGAAGATTACCCACCATCGCTGTAGTCCTGAAGGCCGAAGGGAATGCCGTATCGACGAGGGTACGTTCCACCTTTACCCGACTTCTCAAAGACTGGGATGTCGTATTCTAGAGGAAGAGGAGGCCGAGGAAGGACCCAGAGAAACAACGTTTATAAGGAAAGGCACAACAGAGCAGCTGCAGGTGGATGGATGGAATTAAATGTTTCCTTATGTTTTACCTGGAAAGTCCTGGTGGTTGTCGGGGTAGCTCTGTGCTCGAGGCATCCTGGACTTCGGGTAGTCGCTTCAAAACAAACAAAAGAGAAAAGAGTGAGAAACAATATTGAGCATTTTTTTCAGTTTTGTTTGAAGTTCTGCTAATCTTTCCTCATGCAAGTGTCTCACATCGTCAAAAAATAACATTTTTATACTCGTTTTTCTAAATACAGAGAAAGATTCTGTAAAATGACTTTGTTATTTATTTCTGTCAGCTGATGTTCAGGTGTGTGAATGAAACTCTGAGGTGCTGACCTGTCCAGCGGGCTGTCTAAAGAGGGACAACTTCCAGATGCCGAGTTCTCCGGGCTGCTCATGGACAGCGGGTCCAGCATCTGGAGACAAAGACACAAACTCAGAAAAAGACTCTTTCATACTCACTCAACATTCAGACGCTGCAACATTTAGTCGATTCATGAATGAGAATACTGTCTCAAGAAAACCAAATCTCAATCAAATTCCACGAGAGATTTCAGTGTTTTTGATGAACACTGAGGTTCTGTGCGGTTCTGTGCGGTGGTACCTGGTCCATGCTCTCAGGTATGAACTCCCCCTCGCTGTTGATGCTGGTGAAGGATCCGTTCCTCGCCACCTGCTGGAGCGCGTCGGGGATATAACCTGGTGGAGGGGAGCTGCGGTCCGTCGAATGGGAGCCTGAAGTTGAAGAAGACGCATTTTTAGGATTTTTAGAAGTCCAACGGATCAACATTTATATCACGTTCGCTTCATGTCTCTGTCTCGTGAGACGACGCTCACCTATCAGAGCCAGCATACTCTTCTTGTCAGCGACCCTGAATCCTGTGTTGTCCAGCTCTTCATGGGACGGCAAGAGGTCCATGTTGGAGGAAGAGTTCTGGAGAAACAGAGACATAAATATGTTGTGTTACATTTTATAGTTTAATGTCCTCAAAAAGACTTTCTATGATATATTTATTTGGTTAACGCTGATTTGCTGTGTTTTCTTTCCTCTGGGAGGAATTAAACTCTGGATTACAATCAGTACTGAGTGTTTGTCCCTGCTGACCTGAGAAGACATCTGGAGCACCAGGAGGATCTTCAGGCTCTTCATGTGAACGCTGCGATCCAGCAGCTCCACGGCCTTGTCCAGGTCGTCCTGAGTGGTCAGAGGAATCACCAACTGCAACAAGAAGCAACACCAACCTTCCTGTAAATATACATTTCTTTCATATTGCATAAAACATCTTACAGTCTTTCAGCTTCCGACCTCGTTGTTGGTGTAGTGAAGGTCCATCGTCTGACCGAAAGCCACTTTAGCTTTTGCCTTCAGGTCGTCCAGCTTGACAGGACGAGGAAACTGCAGGATCCTACAGAGAAGAAGAGGAAGAAGAAGAAGAAGAAGAAGAAGAAGAAGAGAGGTCAGAGGTCAGCTGCAGGTCCACACTGACAACACTAAAGTGGTGAACCGGTGGAAGTCTCACCTCTTCTCCCCTTTGAACTCGAACTTCACTCTGACATCGTTCTGTTGGAGAGACAAAAAATGACAGAGTGAGAAATGACGTGTCATCAAATTCACACAATGGCAGAAAGTAATGTTTGTTATATTTCCACATGTTTCTATAATAATCTATGGAGGAATAATTGTTGTTTGGTTACCTGGTTCTTGGGCGAGGAGGCTTTGGGTTTGCCCAGGTCCGACAGGAACATGGCAGGACGGCTGGAGCGGTGCAGTTCGGCCAAGTCCTGCATGATCGAGTTCAGCGCCTCCTGCTCATCTGAGGAGCAACAAGGGTTCAGTTTAACAGACTTTATCGGTTTTAAATCAATCAAACTGTATGACAAGTACAGCTCACTTTGTATTTCTACATAAACATCACTAATGTCTTGTGTGGAATTGATTTGAAGCAAACTGAGAGCAACATTTCCTGTGTTTCCAACATGCTATATGACCTTTACATGGAGGAACACAACACTACATTGTACAGAACTCTGCTGGGGGAAGATAAACATGCCTCAGGTTGTAGCTCAGACTGCAACAGTAACACTTTCTTAAAAACACACACACATACCCATCATCATGGCACGGCGATTGACCCAGGAGGCCAGGAAAGAGGATTCTCCCATCAAAGGGATTCCTTCTCCTGCAGCAGCAGAAAGACAACATAAATCCTGACGTGCAGCTGATCGGGACACAAGTTCAAGCCTGAAGCTGCTGACTGATCAGCAGATCAGCGAGCAGCGATGATTTCCTTCCTCTAGCTTACAATAAAATGGATCTGAGACAATTTAACTTGGATTATTTTGACATTCACTTTTACGTCACACATCAGCGAGCAGGACTGATGACTAACAAATGAGTCGTCAGGTATTTAATTTGCTCCAGTGGCCAAAAACAAACACTTATTCTCTTTTTTTCCCCACATTAGCAGCTTCTCAGTTGATTTGACATTTCTTGTACCATGATACAAGCAATGGCCAGTTTATTAGATCCATGAAGCTAAAAATACGTCTGATAAGCAGCACGGTAATAAACCCTATCTATCTTCACGACGGATACAATGTTCAGCGGACTGTTTTGTGGTCATTCTTGGAGGCTGAGTCATGAAACATGTAGCGTTACATTGAAGTGTTTCTCGTGTGATCTCTAATATTTTAGCCAAGCAGTAAAATAAACGACTCTTAGTTTTTAATCTTTGTCACAACGAGGCGTAGACCGATACAGACACTAAACATTAGTCATCAAGGAGATTGAGATGTTTGTGTTGTTGTGTCATTACAGGCTACGTTATAGAAGGTACAAGTCTGTCAATGATTAAAAATACGTATTCATATCTCATAATATAGACTGATCCTCCGTCTGCTCGTCACCGTGACCAAGAACATCCGCTTGTTTAAAGAAATCTAGCCTATAAAATTGTTCTATAGAGGTTATTGGGGCATTTTATAGAAAGTAACTAAACAGTATTGTCATAAGTAATATATTACTCTACGCAGACAATAATATTATAATGTAATATATGACTTTAAAATGACAAGTGGCTGGTAATATGTGATATATTGCATTTTGAAAGCAACTTAGCCAACACTGATGTTTATCTGTAAAGTAACTAGTAGCTAAGGCTTTAGGTATAAATCAATAAAATGTTTATAATCAATAGTTGCAGCATTCTCGTGAGATTGTATAGAAAATAAAAGTTGTTAATGATTATCGTGTCATAATGGAGCTGTTACTGTGATGTGGCTCTGAATCAGCCTGTCTGGACAATCAAGATGGCCTCTGCTGATCAAATATTGCTGATCAGAGTCTGATCATCACTGATTGATCATTGTCTGCAAGTGACGTCAAATTTAACAATTCCGTCACGTTGGTCAGGCTGAACGTTAGCTTAGCATTTTACACATTGTTTTAACAAATAACGTCCTGGCGAGCGACACAATGTCAGCGCTCACAGCAAAGTTGACACCAACAACACTGCCTGACTACTGTTATGGCCTCCTGTGTAATTAGCTTTCAATTAACTTGCTAGCGTTAGCCGAGCAGCTCCGCTAGCTAAAATGCACTAACAACTGTTGCTAGCCGATCTGGCGTCACGGGCTGCGACGAGATGTGCTTAAAAATGACATGGCATCTTAAGATTAGACAAAAACACATTAATAGCGACACATTAATACCCGATAAGAGAAGCTAAGTGGCTAATGCTAGCTGATAGTTCCGTGTTAAGCTAGCTGTCAGGCCAGGGAAGTTGTCAAGCTAGGCTAATGCTAAAGTTAACTAGCCGCATTGCTATTCAAAGCTGTTCTCCACTGCACGACCGAGAAAGACGAGCATTAAACGGACAGATGAGAGGTTTGAAGCGGCTTCGCGCTCCTACCTGGTGGTTGGTTGGATGTGTGTTCACTTCCTCATCCACAGGGCCGGTGACAGGAGCCCCGGGCCCTGCGGAGAGCCGCTGGAGGAAGCAGAAGTTTGGCAGTCCGCTCCCAACTTCACTCGAGTCCTGCTGGGCCACGACGACGAGGCCCAACGGCTGTCAGTGTAGCCCGCCGCAGCCTTCCAGGCAGAAAAATGACAAGATGGCGGTGCGTCCGTAAAGTACCTCCGTGTGTGAGCGGTAATAAAAACGACAAAGTTAGCCGACAGCCTTCATTTTGTTGCACTTTCCAGCCTGGTTGACGGTGGCTTCGCTCGCTGTTGGCCCCCAGGTGCGTCAAGTTCGCGGGCCACGAGCGAACAACTCCCGGAAGTGAAGCCATTTTGCTTACAAAATAAAACCACAACACGTCGCGCCCCGGGAAATAACCAAGTTACACGAATTATATTTTATTTTGGCAGTCATCAACCGGATATATTATATTTCATGTTGGCGCGCTTGACAGGTCTTCACCTCAAACCTCGTTGGAAGAGTCCAACAAAAACACAACCCGTGACGTCACAGAAACCTCTTGGTTTCCTCAATCACGAGAGAAATCTGTCAAATAAACACATCCGACAGTTTTTACTCTCCAGCAGAACCTTCAGCCCCCAAATGTTACTGTTGTGTTTGTTCATGTCGATAAATATCTGCCAATTGTTATCAATCAAATATTGATTATAACTTTATTCATGAAGCACCTTTCAAACAATTCAAAATGCAAAACAAAGTGCTTTAAAAACATGATATATTAAGAAAACAATCAAATAAAGAATACCTGATAAAAACAAGCAGTAAAATCGAAGATAAAGATTAGAAAAATATTGCACTTAAAAGTTGATCCTATAATTATATTAATGTATAATAACAAAAGTAAATATTTCCAGCTCCTCTCAGATTATAGCTAATTTAGGTTGACAGCACAAATAACTGCATCATTTCAATAAATGTTTATTAACTTGTTGTTAGTAATTTGTGACCAGTTAAAAATGATGATTATACATTAAACTGTGGGTCTTACATCTTTAAATGCATCATGACTTCTTAAACAAGCAGCTTTAAGTAGTTAATAATGACGTGTAGTGATCACTAAAGGTATCTAATCTTATCTAATCTTAAAGCCTGAACATTTGCCAACGCTTTACAACAGAATTACAGAAATAAAAATACTCATTAAGTTTTGGAAAAAGTGTAATTGACATGAATATTGTCAAACTGAGAAGTAGAAATGTTAATTGGATATATTGTATGTTATACAGGATGTTAAAAGCTCAATAAAAAGCTTTACTGTCTATGTAGGATTTTTGTATCTTTTACATTTCTTTTTATTGGTACAGGATGAATTAGCTGATTTATAAATAGTATGCATCTGTTTTAAACACGTTATTTCACTGTTTTGGTTTGTGTACAGAATCTACTTCACGTCAAAAAACAAAACAAAACAACACAAAACAAAAAAAAACAGTTTCCAGCTCTCCGGAAATAATCTTATTTTGAAAGAAAAGATTCCCGACGTCATGTCCGGTTGATGTAGAATTCTCATAACATCAAGCTCGAGCTGCGAGTGGAAGCTAACGCTAACGTGACATCTATTGTCAGGATATATCGCAGTGAACACAGAGGGAAACATGTCAGATACGGTGAGACGCGACCTGTAAACTCTCTTTGTTGTGTTTTCTCTCTGTTGGACTCAAAGACAGGCTGCGTTGTGTTTTTGTGAGCTGCTATCTCGTATCTGACGATTCAACATGCTAACTGTTAGCTCCTGTAGCTTCAGGCCCACAGCTCACTGCTTATTTAGCTGCTTAGCTTCGCGGCTAACTTCAGTTTTTAGTCCATTTTCAGAGTTTTTGCTATAAAACGTCAAGCGACAGCGTCAATGTGAAACCGAAACATGTTGATATTTGACTTTGGCTCTCGGCAGGATCGGCGGAGTGAAGCCATCGGGCCTGTGTGAGGTGTGTGTGTCTTTAAATGTTGTCTGCTGCTGAAGTTTATTTTGTGTATTTGTTGTTTTTAGGAGACAAAACCATCCAGCCAAGACGGAGGGGACAAGAAGGACGGAGAGTACATCAAGTTAAAAGTGATCGGGCAGGTGTGTGTGGGAGCTGGAGGATGGAGGGAACATGTAGAACATGGATTAGAACTGAAGGACTAAAATAACAACAACAACAAACTGCAGCAACCTCTTAATCCAGGACACATGTAGACTTTGTGTTGTGGCCCTGAAGTGCAGAACACAACCACAAACCGACAAACACAGCTGCTAATCACAAAACACAACCACTTTCTGTTTGGTTTCGTTTTGTATTTGTGTGTTTTTTCTATATACGGTTGTGGTTGTCTTCTTCTGTTTGTTATGTTTTCCTTGCTGTTGTGTTCTGCATGAGGGCCACCATGTTTTTGTGCTAAATGTTGCGTATCCTGGTGATATATTCTGTGTATTTGTTGCTTACCTATCCTATAAAAATGTATTGAATGTTGCCAGAATAAAAACCAGAGATGTGAATTAGTATGAACACAACAGCAGCATTTATCTGATTCAGTGGAAACTTGAGAAATTAATCGGGAGGTTCATAATATTGTCATACAGCACCGACAAAGTAGAAAATGTTTGATCTTGCACTCAAATTGTTTCAGATTTCAGTATCGCCCAAAATATTATTTCAGCTGTAAGTTGCAGGTGATTTGGTTTGAGTCACAAACGGAAATTCACCTCGTTGGCGTTTCTTCTTCTGCTCATCACCGCTCTCTGTTTCCGCCCACAGGACAGCAGTGAAATCCACTTTAAGGTGAAAATGACGACACATCTGAAGAAGCTGAAGGAGTCGTACAGCCAGAGACAGGTATGAGGACAGATGGAAAACACCACCAGCTGCTCCCGCTGACAGAAGGACAGACGTAAACAAAGCAGCGAAGACAGACTTCATTTAACGCTCGACGTCTGCGTCGAACTGTTGCGCTGCGGCAGCTCGGAGGTGATTGTTTCTGACTGCTGTGTGTCGCTGTGCTTCTTGCAGGGCGTCCCAGCGAGCACGCTAAGGTTTCTGTTTGAAGGACAGAGAATCGCAGACAACCAAACTCCAAAAGAGGTAAAAACTCAGTTTGTCCTTTAGTGTCTTTAAACACATACAAGTGTGATATTTTATATATTTACATCCTTCCTCTTATCATCCGCTGCTTCCTGAAAACTGATAGCATGACCTAAATTACTCTGTTTTGTTATTAGACTGCTGAGACATTCACACTGCTCACATGTTCATTTTAAACATATTTGTACTTGTGTCACAAAGTGGCACCGGCTGCTTTACATTTAAGATAATAAGAATAACATCCACAGCATCGGTGCGTGCTGCTGTTTCCCAGATGTCTCACTTTTAATGTGAGGGTGAAACTGCTGCTGTTAACAATCTTCCCGCAATGCAAATTTGAAAACCTGCACCACAGACCTTTAGACTGAACGTCTGTGCTGCGCAGTAAAAACAACAACGACTTGTGGTAGAAAACTGGCTGTTGATTTGAATTGTGGAGAGACGAGAGAACAGCAAAGTTTTGTTCCTGGTGTCAATTTAAAACCGCAGCTGTTACATTTAAAGATGAACAGTTCAACTCGGTGGTCCGACCTGTTGTGTCTGTGGTCTCCAGTGGAATGAACGTTTTGTTATTAATGAGACATGTCAGCATCAAACATTTTTTAGATGATTAGATGGACACACTTTGAAATAACGTCAACTTCCACCTGGAAGTTATTATAAACCAACATCGTGATTTAATCTTTAACAACAAAAAGACTTCCTTGATTTCATGATATATTCAGCAGCAACAGACGGACAAATGATCGCTGCTTTATTAGACTATGAAGACAAACACACAGCACGACGTAATCATGGAAATCAGATAAAAGACATTTCTAGTTGGATGTTGTTGTTGTTATAGACGTAAGTTATTAAGTTTTTCCCAAACATAGACATTTTGGAAAAGTTAGAAATATTGATTCTGAGTGTTTGAGACGATGTCAGGATTCGTCTTCTGCAGCATCGATACATCCAAACCGAAAGTGTGATATTTAATGTTTACTCCACTTGTGTTGTTCTCTGCTGTTCATCAGGATCAGTTTTTCCTCGTTGTCATGCGACAGTGTTGTTAAATTTATCTTTCCATGTAGGTCTGTAGTTTTATGCCCTCAGTGTGTCAGAAAATAGTTTCCAACATCAATATTTTTTAGGTGTTGTCTTAAATGTTGTGACAAAAGTCAAGTGTTGGACACATCGGGGGGAAACTGTCAGCTCGTGTTCTGTCATAGTTTTTAAAATGATATTAGAATATAAGAATGTAATAAATGTTGTGTTCCTAAGTGTCCGACTGAACCGTGTTCTGTGTTGTGTGTTCTGGTTCTGTTCCGGTCAGCTGGGGATGGAGGACGAGGACGTCATCGAGGTTTATCAAGAACAGACCGGCGGACTTTGGAACGATTAAAACCTCCCACATTTCTAAATCTTTTTTTTTTTTTTTTTCTTTTCGTTCTTATTTTGTATTTTATTTTGTATGTATGTTACGTATTTTGTTCCGTTTCAAACCATCTGGATCAAACCGACTCTATCAGGGCTTCCATGTGTGAGGGCAGGAGGGCGAGCAGACCGAGGTAAGGACGAGGACGAAGCAGCGAGCGGGTCTCCGGGACGTTTTCATGTCGTTGACCCGAGCCACAGCGTCCAACACCAGTGGTAGACCATCATTTACAGACAGACATCTGGCTTTTGTTTGGTTTTTTGTCCCGTGAGTCAAGAGAAGGAAATAATGGAATCTACATTAAAGGATCAGTTCACCCAAAACGGATAAAAGTCATCTAATCACTCTTCTTACCAGTAAAGTTATCATGAGACGCAGTGAGGTCAGCGTTGTGTCGGCCTCCTGCAGCATGTAGAATCATAGTTCACATCCAGAGCTGATGGATGAAACAGGCGGACAGCAACAGTCAAGTTTAAACTGCAGGCGTTGAGACGGTGCGGGTGTGAAGTCTTCTGCTGTTCGACTGAAGACGAGCAGAACTTCAGGCGCATTGTTTCGTCTTTTTAAACCTCAAAGTGCTTGAAGATCCTGAAGCAGATATTCGACTGTTGGAGCCGTTTGAGAACAGATGTTCTGGACGTTTGACAAGGCCGAAAGCAAAATGTGTCAGCTGAGCAGAACCTTTAGAGGTCCAGTGTGAAGGATTGAGGGGGAGCGTCAGGAGTTTTTGTTAGCTTAGGTTTTGTATCAAAGGCAGCAGGTAACAGGTGTGTAATGACAGCTGGCTCAGTGGCTCGTGGAGTTTGGCCTCCTGGGTTTAAAATTGTCCGGCATCGTAACTTCTGCATTGTTGGGGCGAATAGAGCGAGCAGATAACTTCCTGTTTTGGTATGTGTGTAACTGTGCGGCTCTTCTAGACTTTCCAAACGTTATTTGACTGAACAGATGAAATTACGAATGGCAAGCGACTTGTTTCGCTGAGTTTGCCGCCCAAATTAATTGTATCCAAAGACCTTTTTCACGATGACCTTTTAAAAACAGTCCGACATGTTTCCTCCAGAACAGACGAGCCGAGCGCTGAAACACCTGTCAGTCGGAGCTCACCTCCTCCTGGTACCTGCAGGAACACAGGTGCTCCACGTCAGCGATGGATGGTTTTAATTTCTCCCCTCTTAAGATTAACGAATGTCGCCTTCTCAGTAGCTGACTGTTAATGTGCAGCGCTCCTGAAAAAACGACAGTTAATTCACGCAGGATGACAAACTGCTGCTGTAACAAATGTTGAGCCACAGCGATCAGTAGTTAATGTTTGATTAGTGTAGAACTGATTCTACTTATAGGACGTCTGGTGAGCAGAGAGAGGAAATCCTCCACACTGGACCTTTTTTAAACCTGTTTCTGATGAGCTGTGATTAAAGACCGGCATCATCTTCAGGACACCGTGAAACATGTCTGCTCACATTCCTGTTGGCTGTGTGGACAGATGTGTTCTGGGTAACGTTCAGCTGCTCACAGCTGATCACAGCTGATCACTGGGCAGTCGAGCTGCAGCCGTCGATTCCTCTCCGTGTCCGCAGGCTGACGGTTGATGTGTGGGTGTTTCCTAAAGCTCGAGACGACGTCCTCAGATGTCTTGTTTTGTCCACATCTCAAAGTTCATCATCTAACCGTCATAGAGGAGGAAAGAAACCAGACAAATACTCGTTTAACAAGCTGAATCAGAGAATTTAAGACTTTCCGCTGTGAAAGTAGCAGCTCCACCCGTCAGCCTCCGTCACCGACCCACACAACAAGAAGGAGTTTGTCAACATTCGCTTCTGTCGATTTGAATAATTTGCATCCGCAGCCTCTGTGTGCCGAGTGTGAAGAGCTGACATTGTACAAATTCTGATAATAATCCACCTGCTGTGGTGATATTTGAGGTTTTTAAACCCATTTTAAATGATACTTGTGCTTTACTTGTATATGTTGTACTCAGTATTAGAGTGTGTTTGAATGATATGCCATGATGTGTATCTCCGGTGTCGTCTTTTTATTTATATTGGAGGGAATCATTCTGTGCTGATGTATCTGAATATTTACCCGTGATCGAGGCGTTGTCCTCGCTGGCGGTCACACGGCGTCTGGGGGAGGAGCCTGGCAGTGTGGCGTCGGCTTCTTCTTCTTAAAGCTTCTTCTTCTGTTTTGATTTAGAAATGAAACTCTTAATCTTGTGTACTGTATGAAGTTCCTCGAGAGGGTTCAGATCGTCAGCAGCCCCCGGAACTGTGTCATCTTTGAAATAAGGAACAGAGATATTTGCATGACGGAGATGCTCAGCTCATGAAGGATGAGATAACCAACCAAAAAGAAAAGTCTGTTGTGATTCTGGTTATTTCACTCTTCGCTCACACTGTTGGTTCAGAAACACTGTGATCTGAATTCAACAAGGAAACAAATTCATAGGAAATAATTCTTTTCTAGCTGAAAGGAAACATGATTCGATCATGAAAACGGTCCTTCAGAATGAGACATCTCCTCGATTGGGTTTTCCTCACGCCGACCCGCTTTGTTGTCATCTTTCCCTCGTGCGTCGGCGAGCGGCTCAGGTGAACTGGGCCCAGGACCGGTTCTGATCTCAGCGAGCTGAAGAGACTGTTCATCATCAGAGGAACATTGATACAGATGGTTTGAAATTCTGGAGATGAGCTTTTTGCTTTTTTTGAATAAAATATTTAAGAAAAAACATGAAGTCCTGTGTATGTTTACTTCTGATCCTGCGTCTGTAGTTTCTAGGATTTCTTCCAAAAGTTTCCAAAATTAACTACAAATTGTTTAGGAAATTAGATTCTGCAATTTGTGTCCACAGTTAAAATCAGGTTCATTTAATGTGTAATTTAATTCTGCAAATACCTCTAATCCTTAAAACACAGTTAATTTTACTCAAAAGAAATTAGAAACACATGAACAGATAATAATCTCTATCATTGTTTGTTTATTAAACACAACAGACTTCCCAGCATGCACCTGTGACAGTTAAAAGCTCCTGAAACTGAGGAAACAGTTTGTGTGTGTCTCTAATACGTTTAAATGTAAGTTATAACAAACAGGTCAGACACATGAGATGTAACCAATTTATTTTAGTAGTGAACTTTAAAAAACTGAGCTAAAAACACTAAAAGATAATAACATTTAACTTAATATATGCAGTTCTGGATAAACATGATAAAGTTAAAACATTTTTTGAGGAAGTTTCTCAGCAAGTTTAGAATCAAAACGCTGAGCTGTAAATTAAAAGTCCTCGTGTGACGACCTCCAGAGAATACGTGCTGTTGTTTCCCCAATTAGAGAATCTGCACCGGCGACTGAGACGAGACGAGCTGGTAAACAGTCTGTTTACAGCTCAGAGCTGAAGCTTCATACAGAAACATGTTGTGTTCACAGTGTGATGAAGAAATCAGATTTCAGTAAAAGACCAAGAAATAACCAGAGAAAAGGGACAACGACTGAGATCATCAGAGAAAAAGTCAAAAATGTGAAATAATATGTACAAATTGAGATAAAAAGTCATATTTATGATGTAAAAAGACAAAATTATGATTAAAAAGTCTAAATTATGAGATAAAAAAAATCTAAATTATGATACACAGAGTCAAAATAATGACTAATACCACAAGTGACCACAGTCAGAATAATCCCTCAAGAGAAAGACTGTAAAATATTAATAATAATAAATAATATATTTAGCTGAGAACAACTTCTCTCTTGCTTCAGTTTCCTCTGTGAGTTTTAGAGCGTGTGACTCGATCACAAATGTTCTTGAAACTCAAACGCTGGATTATCTTTCCCCTTCCAGCTCGCTGCCGCAGGCTGCACAGGTAGATCCAGGTTCACCTGCTGTCTGAGAGTCGTCCTCCGGTGGGAGCTCACAGGTAACCTGTACCTGCAGAAGATGATCCCAGAGACGACCATCAGGACCGTCCCCACCAGCCCGACCATGACGCCGCCCCCCACGTGTTGAGACTCCGGAGCCGCGGGCATCATGAACTCGGGGGGGAAGCTGATGGTCTGATTGGTCACCACGGAGGTCAGGTTCCACAGGAGAGGTATGAGTGACATCACGGCGGCCAGCAGGCACAGCGCCCCCGTGGTGAAGAACGACAAACGGATTGCCATGCTCTTCTCCAGGCTGAAGTAGATGTTCCTCACGGCGTAAACGCCGCCAGCGTTCCCACAAAGCCCCACGACCAGCGACAGCAGCATCAGGACCTGACCTGCTGCGACCTCCGGCGGCGTGAAGGCCTCCGTCAGGCCCATGGACCTGCAGTGCATGAACGTGAAGGCAGGGGTCACCAGGGTGTAGCTGTTGAAGCAGACACGCCACAGCCCCACCCACGCCACGCCCGAGCTGATGACATCACTGTGGGACACCTGCCACACCCTCCACTGGATGAGGCCCAGCGCCGCGGTGGTCAGGGTCCAGCCAACGAAGCCCAGCACGAGGGCGTAGAGCTGGGTGGTGTGAGCGCGGTAGGCCATATGAGTGGAGCTACGAGAGAAGCTCAGGGTGGCGAGGAAGTCCTGATCCCGCCCACTTTGGGTGTCATCAGGAGGTCAAGGCCAAGTGGAGGTTATCACCGCTTCACATCCTGCAGTAGATCTCTGAGGCTGCAGCTCTCTCCTCCTCCTCTCCTGATGCTCTGTCGTCACCACGGTTACCTGAGAAACACACACACACCTCCCTCTGAGACACACACACACACACACACACAGGTGTTAATGAGAGGAAGGTGCGGCTCGTTAGGCTAATTGTGTAGCATGCTAGCCTATGTTAAAGGTGTAACATGTAAGAATTGGCCACCTGTTGAATATCAGAGTAATCACTAACTGTTAGCTAGTTAGCTCAGTTAGCCGTGCAGCTAGCAGTGGGAGCTCGAAGCACTGGGACGTGTTGGTGTCTACACTGCGAGCACTGGGACGAGTTTCTGACATTAATGACATTTTTTTCACGACATTTCGTCTTCAGCTTTACAGCTTCATTGTTGATTGAAAAGCAGATTTCTTTTATAAACTTTACGGCAAAAAAAGGACGATTCAGACGGAAACTTTAACAACCACCTCGATGACGGGAACAAACTTCAGGTGCAGTTCGATCAGAGCGACCATCGTGAGTAAGATTTATGATGTTTGGTTTAATCAAATGTCCATATTTGTTTATCACCTGCTGTTGTTTGATTTTCATAAACGTATGAGACGAATGTCCAGTTTAATCTGTTATTTCTCACTTTCTTCTCTCATTTCTCTGATATTACTGATGTCAAACAACCAAACAACAATCAAAGTTTTTATTCTCATCATCTTAATCATCATGTTGATTATTACAACATCTTATGATTGAGCTAATAATCCCAAATATTAAAGACTTAAACCAGCACAACTGAATTAAAATGTATGTAAATATAATAAAAATATAAAATAAGGAATAAAAACTGAAATGAAATTATTCTCATCAACGTTTTATCCATCAAATCCTCAAATACATGACTGAACTCATTCAATGCTTCAGTTTCATCACTTTGGATGTAAATAATGAAAAATAGAGAATAAATATTAGTAAGTAAAGCATCTGAAATTTAACTTAGTGAATCCAGGAGTGATAAAACTGACACCTGTGACTGATCACGTACCTGAGTGTTTCCTGTCGAGCTCCTCGTGGGACTGAATCCTCGAGCAGGAACTCTCTGAATCCACAGACGCGACACTTCCTCATCGCTGTCAATGATTGACTGCTGTGATGGAGGCGGCTGTTATTACTGATACTGTAACACACTTTTTATTGCTGCCCTGACTTTCAACTCACTCTTCTGTCTGTCGTCGCTGTGAAGCGCCTGTAGACAAAATGTGATTGTTTTAAAAACTCACCAATAATTTGGTCAAATCACGAGTCAGAGCTGCTTCGAAGGCTCTGCTCCGAGTTGAAATTAGTTTAAAGCTGAGCAAAGAGCTCGTCGTTGTTTGATTGAGCTCCTCTGAGAAAGTTTGAATTCAATGTGGACAGATTTGTTTCAGCTTTTCAAGTTCAAGTTTGTTTGTCATGCCAACCATCAACCGTTCAAATGTTCAACGTTATGTAGTGACAGCGCTGAGTTTAACACTCTGGTTAGGGTTGGAAAATGATTGTAATTTGGGTTCTGTCGCTACAAACAGCTGTACAAGTCTTGCTGGTTTACACCTTTAAATATTGAACTGAGGACTGAACAGTGGTCTCTGGCTTGGCTGTTTATCGTAGATTTCCAATTATCAGATCTATCCTGTCTTTAATCTGTAGCGTATTATTTGCTTGCTTTTGTTTTAGTTTTTTTTTTAACATTTTCTAAACATTTGAATGTCTCATTTTAACACCTGTCTGTCTCTCTGTGTCTGATTAGTATGAATTAATAAAATTGCCTTGAAGAATTAAGAAACAAAAACAGTTGAAATTAAATAAAATAATTCTGTTTTGTGACAAATTAAAGCGGAAACAGACGACAGTTTCACGTGGTATTATTGTCACAGCGATTCTGTTTTGCTCAGAGCAGCAAGTATCAACAACACAGCAATAAAATAAGTTTTTTACTAATCTAGTCTATATATGGAGACTTCATATCCTGGTGACAGAAAATCATTGTGACCACGAGATTTGCAGGGAACCAATCTAGACACAGACAGTGTTGTTCTTACACTTCACTTTATAATGACACGTTAAAGCAAACAACTTGTTTACGAACAGTTCAAAGAACAGAATAAAAGAAAGAGAGTGTACAGTTAGATGATTTTAAATTGGCTGAAGCCGCAGTGATCGGCGGGATTTGTGTCGATACTCGAAGTTGCAAAAAAGTAAATATTCTAAACTGCATCATGTTCACCTCAAAATAAGCTACTCTGTCTTCAAAAGCAAGATATTTTGGTTAAAATGCTTCAGGAGGTCATTTTCTGTCCTTCCCTTTAATCACACAGAACACGAAGTCATGGCTGATTAAATAAGAGGAACTTGGGATCAGTTGTATGTTGAAACACTGTGTGGTGAAGGTGGAGTCACATGTTGTTCTCATCCTGGAAACTAACATCCATTTTCTCTCGTAAAAAGAAGAAAAAAAACACCCACAGTCATATAAAACATAAAATCTTGACCCTATTTTTTTAAAGGTGCAGTAAAAAACATTTCCCAGCATGAGGCTGTAAAGTTATGACACGATGTTGACTTTATTTTAATATTTCACTGAGCTGAGCTGAAAATGCGTCACCAGAGATCATAAAGAACACCAGATGAACTAAGTTACAGAAATCCTGCTTCTTGTTCAAGAGCGTGAAATAACTGATGATTGATTCTAATGTTGTGATTGTAACTTTATTGATCTCTTACATAAGACTGTCCAGACCGGCGCTGTTCTGGTAACAGATCTGATAAAAATCCTCGGCCCAACCTGAACAAACACAAACTGCTTCTGTCTGTTTCAAAGGTCGCGGCACAGAATCAGTCTGATACTGAGACTGAAAACTGAGCGACAGCCCGACTGCCTGCAACAACCAATGAGTGACTGTGCAGACAGCCTCTCCTCTTCCTCCTCTCTACTGAGCCACTTACATTCCAGCCTTCAGATGACTGATGCACCATGTAGCCAATGAGATTTCAAATCCAGTAATATATAGTTTATATCAGTTTTTAAAGCCATAAAAGTGGAATTTATGCAGGTTGATGTTGTTATATGCTCTTAAATAGGCTGTTTTCACACCTCAGTACTTGTTTTTGATTATTCTATCAGTACAAAGTTTGTGTGAATAAGGAAATAAAGAACAATGATGAGGTTTTGCTCCTGTTACTCTCAGTGAGATCATAAAATGGCATTTGTTTTCCATGTGTCTGAATATTTCCTCAGAAAAACATGTTAGATTTCAGTGACAGTGTGAGACTGTAATATGTGGACCCGTTGTTCTTTATTCTTCTTTATTTTATTAGAAACTTGAGGAGACAGAATGGAATGGGTCTAAAAAAGTAAAGTTTCTGGGGCTTTCTGAGGGACAACTTGTGGAATTACTTGATAAATCTTGATATAACTGATTTGTTTCCATAACATGACATAAAACTGACATTTGTCGTCAGATAATTAATAGAAAACAAGACTCGATCTCTCAGCTTTACCATTTTATTGCTCTGAAAGTTGTTGACCGGGTGCACTGCATACATGAAGCGAGCGTGGGCCGAACACGGTACCCAGCGGGACGCCCACGCCAGTCCATAAGTTAACAGTGGTGGGAGGCTACAGTAGGCACGTCTTCAAATAAATATATATGCAGAGAGTCCTCTGATTGGACCAAACCAAAGAGTAAAGTGCTAACCTTCTCCAGATGTGCCTCAGTCCTTCACATCAGTCAGGAGAATAAAGTTATCAGATTCACCTCTTCTTCCAGCAGAGTTTCACTCCAAAGTGAGATATAGTGTGAAATAATAATAATAATAACACTACATGACGAAAGTGATGGTTTGTTGTAAAAGCAGGAAATATAACAAGTCGATAACACTTTTAAAAATTAGATTATAGCATTCTGGAATCAAATCTCTTCATTTCATAAGAAAAAAAGTTTGTCATGAATCAAAATAAATTACTGGGGAAACTTCTCCCCTTTATACATATCGCTGTTTTCAAAAAGGCTACAATAAATTACTAGGAAATATCACTTTAAAACTTAAAACCCACGTGAGGATGATTAATTAGAAAGCGTTCAGCGGGAGAGCAGCAGAGTTCATGATGCCGCTGAAACACAAATAAGAAAAAAGGAGACTGGAAACACTGAGATGTGTTTTACGTTACGGTCGAGAACATTATTTGGTTTAAATGTGAATTTTCAAACTGCAGTGATTCACTTGCGTCGAGGTACAAATAAATAAGCTGTACATTATCTACGTTTGAGTCGCGTTGAGTCTTAAACATTCGTAAATCATAAATATCTTGACTCTCTGAATGCTGATGAAGGTAAAAAAGAAATAAAAGTGAGGAAGTTGTTGATTCGACAGTTTGGGCCTCAGAGACGCCGTCGTCTTTACTCATGTATCCGTCTGACCGACTCATCGAAGGCTGCAGAGGAACCGTCAGAAAAATATACGTCCCATTTGTTTTCCTCAATACTTCACCATGATGGAAACATCATGAACACAATGTAACAATACATGAAATGATAATGCGACATGGAGCGTCCTCAGATGTTGGTCATCAGAGCAGCGGCCTCTGGTCCAGCGGCAGACTGTCCACCAGACACTTCAGCTGCTCCTCGCCCAGCTTGATCTTGTCCTCCAGTTTACGCTGCTCGATGATGAGGGCCGACTTCATCTTCACAAAGTGGCGGTAGTCGTCCAGGCTCTCCGCGTCCAGGTGGGCCTCCATGATGCCGGAAACCAGCCGCTCGCGACGGTCCAGGTTCTCCTTCAGCTCCTTGGCATCCTCGTGCTGTCGCATAAGCAGCTTCCGCTTCTCTGTCAGGGTTCGCTGAGGAAAGAAATGAGTAATTACTCTTTATCTAAAGACATTTATCTGAAGATTACAGTCAGAATTCTGAGGAAACAAAGTCAGAACTACATTTTCTCCCTTATCCTCTTCTGTAGATCGAAGACTTTCCTCCTGTTGTAATCAGATCGTTACCTTCTCCTCTGGCGGAGCTTCCTCCTCCAGGCTGTTGAGGGCGTTCTCCACCCGGGCGAGACGCCCCGACAGCGACAGCAGCAGGCTCACCACTTTGTCCAGGTCGCCCACGAACATGCGGAACTTGTCGAGCTGGTTGGGCTGACAGAGGCGCTGCACGGTGGCCTCCACCTCGCGGCCCAGAGCCTCGTTGTCCTCCACGTCCTCCTGCAGGCTGTGTCGCGCCTCCCGCAGCACCTCCAGCTTCCCGGCCAGGCTGGAGATCAGCTCTTGCTACAAACAAACACAGACAGAGCGTTAAAACATGAAACATTACTCGCCCTCTCTCTCTCTCAGAGGGTGAGTTTTACCTTTTTACTGGCGAGGTCGACGTCCAGCTCGTCCTCAGAGTCCTGCTCCTCCAGCTGCTCCTGCATGTCCTTCATCTTGATGAGGAGCTCGGCTTTGGGAGCAGATGTGTTGTAGTAGGAGGAGCTGGGAACCAGAGAGGCTGCTGCAGAGAGCGAGACGTCGTCCTCCTCCCGCCTGAGACACAAACAGAGAGAACACACAAATCATTTAGATAACAGAGACATTTCTTGCAGGAAATTACAGGTTTAGAAACAGGGGGAGGTATTCTGGTATTTAGAAATAAATCTACTTCTGCAACTGCCTGACTTTAAATCTTTAAAGCAGGTAGATGTTCTTTTGGTTTTGAATGGACAACTTGATGTAATGAGACATTTGTCCACCAGAGGGCAGGCTGTTTATCATCCTTTTGGTCTGTCATACCAACTCAAAGTAAGAACAGGTCTGTCAGTGAGTGATCCTGGAGGCATCACCTGCTTTAACAGGTGTGACCTTTAATACTTTGTTCATTTAAATAATGTTATTACTCTTCTGACATTCGATTCTTTTGATGCGGAACTTCTAAATAAATTCTAAATAAAGATGTTTTTCTTCTTTAATTCCAAAACTGTAGCTCATCAGAACAATCACAGAACAATGACTTTAACAATAACTCTAAATTACCTGTCCATGCTCCTGGGGGACGAGGTGGGCAGCCTGGAGCCAGAGGAGGTCCTCCTGCGCTGCAGGGCTCCCTCCAGGATCTGCTCCTCCGAGGGGAAGAGTCCCTCCATCAGGTCCATGGTGGTCATCCTGCCGCTCTGGTCCAAGATGTCCACCAGGGACTTGTCTTTCCCCATGATGTCTCGGGCCAGCTCCTCTCTCTTGGCGTCCTCCTCTGAGTGCCGAGCGCCCGCTGAGTTCGGCTCCTGGGCCGAGGGGTCCTGATCGGCCTGCCGGGTGTAGACGCTGAACAGAGATGAGGCCGGGCGCTCGGCGGCGCTCAGAGAGCAGGGCGGCGGCTCGAAGACGAAGCAGCTCTCGGCGCTCTGAGGCAGGTAGGCCCGGCCTTCTCGCTCCGAGCTGCTCTCAGTGTGGACGATCCTCACGGGGACTTTCCTCACCGGACTGTTTGGATCCATCTCTGCTGCGAGCTTCACATCACTCTCTGACCTGAACACAAGACAGAGACGCATCTCAGAGTCAAAAACTGAAAGCAATCATCTGATAACTTTGATTCTGAAGCACTAAATGTATTAAAGTCTCTTTTAATTCAACAATCTTTAAAGAAACGTTGTATACTTTCCAAACTTCTGGATAACATTTCCAAACTAAACAGTGAAAGGAGAGAAGCAGCTGTAGGAGGAGTTAAGTGATGACGTCCTGATGATCAATACAATCAATGTTTACTACCATTTTCTACAATTAACTTATTAATGTGTTAATTCATTCATCTTTGTCCCATGTTGATTATTTGAAAGACCCCATTAAAGCTAAAATCGTGAGTTAAACTCTAATGAAGAGCTGCAGAGAATCACAAGTGATTTTTCAAAGTGTGTTTGAAGTCTAACAGAAAACAATGTGGGCCGTTCTTTTCTTCAGGTGTTCACAGGTGAAGATGAGGCGACACAATCTCACATTTTCCACGTTTAACTCTTCTGTCTATAAACAGAAATGGTACATCGAACACTTGTCCTTCATCTGGTCAGTTAAATAAACACGCTCCTCAGATTAAAGCCTGGACGGCAGTGAGTGGAAACACTTTTTAAAGCTTCAGAGTCGAACATTTCTAATTAAAGGACGGATGGTACAGTAGTTCTGCAGTGGAAAGCAAAGGTCACAGCAGCCGTGTGGCTTTAACTAAATTACAGCCTGCAGTTCGATTTGTCTCCGGCTGCAGATACAAACACGATCAGATCCTCCTCCCTGTCAGCGCCACAATAAACTTCTTCTTGACTTATTTCCTTCATCACTTTTTGCGCCATCTGATGACAACCACCGCTCGCCGTACAATCACTAATCATCTTTCTTTTCTTCCTCGACTTGTTTACCTAAAGCCGCTCTGAGGTGCAGCTTTACGTAACGAGGGGCGCTGAGTAGACCTGGAGGATAAGCTGCTTACCTGAGCGGTGACTCATCCTGCACGAACACGGCCGGTGGCTTGTCGGTCAGTCTCAGAGGTGCAAACTGTGGCGAGGGAGACCGAGCTCGGTCTTCAGGAAGAGGTAAAGTCCGGGACAAAGACAGGGATGAAGAGGAAGGTGGCTGCTCCTTCTCCTCTATGTCTTCTACACCTACTCCTCCTCTGCTGAGGTGAGGGGAGCTGGCTGGAGTTGGGGCGGCGCCGGCGGAGGAGTTCTGGACAGCCGCGTGGTGCTGGGTGTCAGAGCTGGAGCTGGACAGAGGCTGGAGTGCTGCCTGGTCTGCCTGGGCGCCGGGGAGGAATTCCTGGGAGGAGGATGTGGTTTCTGGGCCTAAATGGGGCCTGGGCGGCGGCAGGAGGCCCTTGGTTTGTGGAGGCTGGGACGAGTGCTGGGAAGAAGGGCTGGGGCTGAGGCTGCGAGGGCCCGAGGACTGCGTGGTGTGGGAGGCACTGGCTGCGTCTGGTCTGGTCCTGTGGTCACTGGAGGCTTGGACCGGGCCCTCGTTTCTGGGGACCAACGGGGCCGAGTGAGGGCTGTGGTCGGGCTGGTAACGCTGCCTGGGCTCAGTTTGTCCTCTAGAGGTCAAAATAAAGACAAACCTCATCAGCAGCAGTCGTGAAAACAACAACCAGAAATGTTTACAACTTAAGATGCTCACGACTTAAATCATTTGAGTTAATAAATAATTAAAATATAATCGATTTAAAAGTCATTTTGAAACTTTAAACCCTGAAACCTCAGTCGTCTGTCTGCCTCTTTACTTTAATTATTCTGTACATATATTTGTTTGTCTCATTCTTGTTTCATGTCCTTTATGTAGCTTTATTTTCACTTATTTGGTTTGTATGTTCATTTCACCCGCATTCTGTGTAAACTGCTCTCTTTTTTTAACCACAGGTAAAAAAAAAACGAAAAACATTTTCATTCCGTTTCATTTTTAAGAATGAAGATCATGTTTAAATTCAGAAGAAGTCGTCTGACTGGTTTATTTGATTCACATTAGTAGAGACTTTGTTGGGTGATAGAGTCTCCTGAGTGTAACAGTTCAGGAAACCTGAACCACGATTGTGAAATCCAAACACAGAGGTTGGATTACATGTGAGCAGAGACAAAGACAGAGACAGGATTCTTATTTCTGTCTCAACAAATGATGTTATCACACAACTATTAACATTTTTGACACATTGTGATTATTATAACGTTTCCTCGATAAAACTCTGACAAACTGGATTTGAAAGTGTCTGTTTTTTAATCCAAACTTTAGCTGCTCTCCAACTGAAGCCGCTTTCAATTACACCTTAGATTACTTAGACAAAATAGAATAAATACATAAATAATCTGTATATTAACTGGGTAAACATGTAATCAGTCATGGACTGGCATGCTGACAAAAATGAGCAACACTTATGGTTTCATTCAGTTGTTTTTAAGGGTTTTTTCAATAATTTAATCCTTTAATTTTAATACTCAAATTAAGGTGAAATGATCCACAACATTAGAGTAACTTTACGGGCCTTTTAATTCAAAGCAAAACTGCACAAATCTCCTTAGACTTCTGTGGTTTTAAATTGGATATTGTTCAAACTCCACCCATTGCAAAGGTGCATGAAGTAACAAGAAACTGTGGACTGTCATTTTGTGTGCTCAACAGCTAAGTGTTCATTTTCACCAGCAGCTTTAGGATGAAGCGATACACTCCCCGCCCGTTGTAAATCACCTGTAAATGCACAGATACTTTTGTAAATCTGGGTGTAACTCGCTGCAGGAGTCCAGGAGACACTGTGTGCGACAACATGAGCTCCAGATAAGGTAGGGAGGAGATCTAGTGTGACGGAAAATGATATTTTCCTTTCAGCTCAGGAAACCTGAAAGTGAGAAGCTGAGACGCGTTCTCTCTCACAGCGCTGATACATTCCACATTTACACGAAGCATTTCTTTTTGGCGGATGTTTGAGAGCATTCGACAGGTCAGACTGACACAGAGATCGACTGCACGATCTGTCTATGACTCGGAAAACACTGCACCAGCCTGCCGCTTGTCAGGTTGTTGGATACTTGTTGAATTGAATATTTTTCATCTCTATCTTCTTCTGTTGTATCTATGTGTCATATCCCACTGAGCAGAAACACATCCACAAGACATCAATCTTGAAAATATGTAAAAAGATCTGGCTCTGCGGTGAGTCTATCAGTGTAGAAACGATGAAAACCTCACCTGCTGTGACTGCTCTGCTGGCTGGGAGCGTCTCTCCATGTTGAAGGAATATTCTGCAAAAGAAAGTTGAAGTGTCAGCCTCTTTAACATTTTTTATTCATTGATCATGTGGAATAAATTCAATAAACAGCTCAAAGCCCAAGGTTGGTTCAACCTGCAAATATTTTAAGGACCGCTGGACCACATCGACCCTTTTCAGGTGTTGCTCCGGGCTTTGCATACCTACTTTGGCAACAGTACTGGTCCTCGGACCACTTTTTGGCATCCATAGTAAAAATATTTCCTTTATTCTCCTGTGAATAAATCAGAACGCGCTACACTAGCTTGGGTTTTTAAAAAGTGACAGTCATAAGCAGAGGTAGTTGGTCCTTGGTCATGATAAACCTGCACCCAGGCCCCTTGCATAAGTGGTTCTTTGTCCAGCAAAGTGTTAAGGTGCTATTCTGGAACCAGTTTTCCATTTAGAGAGCCAGTTCTTCAGGCTGTCTGAACGCTAGGAATTGGCTCCAAACCACCACCTGAACAACCCTGGTCGAAAAGAGGTATAAAGATCATTCATTTATACATATATCTTCATATTCTGGGCTTCTCACCTGTGTGTAGAAGTCTGCAGAAGGAGAAGATCGGGATCTCTCGTGGATGCACACAGCCTTCTCCTCTGCATCTGCATCCAAGATGTTCTCTGCTGAGTGATACCTCCCTTGCGCCTTGGCCTCGGATGACTTCTTCTGTTTGCTCCATGTGGCCTGGTACTCAGCAAAGGTCCCGAGCCTCTGCTGCTCTAGTAAGACCTGCTTACGTCCAGGGCTGAGTTGGTTGGGGTCTGCGGATGGGTGTGCCTCCTCAGTCCTCTCTTTGGGTTTTTCTGTCTCAACAAGCTCTGTGTTTAAGTTTGTACCCTGACTGGACTTCAGCACAGGCCTGGGAAATGTTGGTTTGGCCTCAAAGAACTTCCTCCTCTCTCCGAACGACCCTGTTTGAGGTTCTCCCTCCACTCCCACTTTGTCTATCTTGTCAGGCTCTGAGAATGAGTGCGTCCTCTTGGCAAGGGGGAAACGTTTACGTCCTCTAATGCGTCCATTGGAGGTTTTAACTGCTGGCACCTCCAGAGGCTCAAGGTCTCGTCTTTGGAAGGAGGTAGCCTGGAGGACCCTGGCTTGCGCTTCTTTCAGGTGGTCCTTGTAGGTGTTAGAGAAGGAGACACCAGAAGATGTAGAAGTCTTTGTGGATCTCCACTCTTCTGCTTCGTCATCCTCTGCATCACATGTCAGGGTTGCAGCACTGCGGCTCTTTTGCAGCTGGGCTCGCTTCTGCTGGATCTCATTGCGGAGGGTGGTGGCGTAACGGTCGCTGCGCCGATTTGTTTTTCCGCTGCTGGCAGCCACATCACTGGCATCCTGGGTGGGCATGGCTGCTGGCTGCCTCTCAGCCAGAATCCTACTCTCCTGGGCAAGGGAGTGGAGAAGTGGGGTTTTCAGAGGGGATATTCTGTGATCCTCTTGAGGCACCCATGGGTCTTGGTTCCTTGAAATACTGACCTTGTGATCATTACTTTGATGTATTGGGAAGTGTCTTTTCATGTCATTGGAGTGTCCTTCACCTCTCTTTGCAGCATCCTCTGGGCTGCGACTTCGATCAGAAAGTTCAGGGGTTGGGCGGTCATAATGTAGACCATTCCCAGGATGGGCATGACAATTACGCTCCTTGTTTTCACTGTAAGGCATGTAGAACTGAGGAATGGAGTACTTTGACTGAATGTTTCCCTGCAATGAACTTGGGAAGCCTGGACCATTGCTGTTTACCCAGTGTAGTTTATCGGCTTCCCCCCTCCGTCCCTCTGCCTTGGCCTGCCTGGCTTGAAGCTCAGCAGTCTGAACCGAATGCTTGCTCGCCAGGCCGTAGTATCTGTTGTGACCCCCATTTTCCAGATTTGCAGCAGAACTTGCAATGGATGCTGTGGAGTGCCGAACTTGTCTGCGGCTGAAGGCATTTGTGGGCAGATCCTGGAGGCTGCGGTAGTAGCTTCCTACGCTCTGAATCTTGGTGGGAGGAGCTGGCCTGGTCTGGAGGTAGAGGGGGCTTTCGTCACTGTATTGCCTCTGATGGGCATGTTTTTGGCTGTAATGAGACTGTCTGACATCAATACTGGACAGGGAGAAGAGTTTGTTTGGGTGCAGCTGGTTGTGGTTGTGGTCAGCTGCCATGTTGGGATGGAGGAAGTCTTTGGTGCGCAGGGGGTTGAAGCTGTGTCTGACCTCTGAGGGTTTCTCCTGGTGAGATCTGAGGTCATTCTTTTTATTTTCTGTCAGTTTTTCACTTGACCTGCCTTTGCCCTTCACGTGCCCACCTTCAGAGTACGGGAACACCTTTGTGGCAGCAAAACTGTCACTTCGCTGGGGAGGAGGGGGGGGAGGAGGAGACTGGGACTTCTTCTCTGGAACCTGCCACACTGGGCCAATGTTGGCTCTCCCCACAATGGAAACCCGGGATGCTGGCTGCTCTTCCGACCGTGACCCCTCCCAGCCTCCGCTCCCCAGCGTCGGCTGCAGGTACCTTGGCCTCTCGGCCTGCTGAGGCCCTTCACTCTGAAGGCCCTTGAAGAAAATGTTTTCAGCACTGGTTCCCTTCCTTCCAAACGTGCTGGAGTCATGAACAGGAGGGCTGGAGCTACCAGAAAAACAGCTCAACCCGGCATCTCTTTTGCCTCCTGTTCCACAGTGCGGCTCAGCAGTGCTGATGTATTTATTCGGGGAAAGACGACCTGGTGGGAAAGGATGAGAGGGACGCTCCACTCTCTCCATGTTGTTCGCTGAGCTGGACTGGCTGGTTAGCTGATGCTGGGCGTCCTGGTCCTGTTGAGTGGACGACTCTTTGGGCCTGGTGGTCGGAAAAAAATGAATGCTTGAATTTGATGAATTGTTGTTTTGCTAAGTCATGACTCCAGCTTTATTGCTCTATGCTAGAAGGCTTACCTTGCTTCATGTTTTGGCTGCCAGACTGGTGCTGGGGTGGCCTCTCTCTTGGCGGCGTCGGACTCCTCTTCTGTCAGCTTGGAGGGTTGCCAGGAATGGGGCCGCGAGCCTGGATCATTCTTCCTGCAACAAAGCATTTTAGGCAATCACAACATTGAAGTCATATAGTATCAACTATACCTTGATAACAACCCTATAAAGATGAAGTGATTACTATATTTTTTTTGTCTTATTCACTTTGCTCACACCAAACATGCACATACCCTTGTCTGAAGCGGTTTTTCCTGGAGAGCATGTTGACAAAGAGAAGAATTATGTATTCAATAGATCATACACCCCTTTAAAAATACTATAACATCTTGGCTCTTAATCGTAACAAAATCAAGTATCACATGAGGCAGCTCAACACGACTTAGAGACAATAATAAACTAACAAGAATCTACTGAAGACTATTTGGTTTGGACGACTAGCACCAACACAAAATGCTACAACGAACACAAATCACAAACTCGACCAAACATCACTTTAGTTCACCAACAACTACCAGCAAACACAACTCAGCTGGCTGATGGTACCTCATGGAGCTTCGTAAAATCTTGGTGAGAAAGCTCCTCGCCACGTGCACCTCGGTTTCTGACGGCATCGTGCCCGACGATACAACATCAACCATTTTAGCCCTGATGGGCAGCGAGTGATGGAAGGAGAAAAAGGAAAAGGAGGAGGAGAGGACGAGACAGAATTACACATTGTCAATCCTTCAAAGTATTCATCTGCTGTCAGTTTAGGTATCGTCAAGCTGAAGTGTCCACATTTGGGACCAAATCGTGGAGCAGACTTTCCCTCAGAATGATGTCTGAATCATGAGGCAGGTATTTAGTGAGGGAAACTTAACATACTTCACATAACGCCTGCTGACCCCTCTCTTATTGTGACGAGCCTTCACAACAGACAGGTCTGTCACAGCCATACAGCCCCAATAGCGCTTAGCTGCTCAGATTTTAGACAAATTAGACACATATGAGATGGATCTACAAGCTGATATTTCAGGTAGAGTGTTTCCAAGTTCAAACATCAGACTGGAGTGAAATCTCTCAGCCTCGTGAGACCCGATCGAAGCTTTAACCCTGCCAGGTCGAGATTGAGACGCTGCATTCTTTCAGCTCTGGAATGCAGGGAGGTCGTACCCTCGCTTCATGCAGTTCATCTATGTTATCCATCACCCAGGAGTCTGAGAGTGTGACGCCTTCCTCCCGACTGTCTCACAATCCTTCACCTGGCTCTGATTTCTGTACTGTCATGTGTAATACCTCAGGAGTCAGTGAAGATATTTAATCCTGATCTGTTGTTCTTCATTCTCATTTCTCCAATTACAAGAAATAAAAAACACAAAAAGTCAAAAGGAAAGCATGAAACAAGAGAGGAAGACGGAAGGAAAGACGGAAAACACAGCAAGTGTGTTACTGATTAAAGAGTTACTCCACCAATTTTACACATTAAAGTGTGTCTGATTCATTCTGATTGCTGGTAATGGAGGCGCCAGCTTTTGCAAAAGAAGAATGTATGGAATAAAGACAGTTAACACTCGGCCACCACACGCTTCGTCTGGAGCCACAGAGGACTTTAAACTCACTCGTATTTTGAGTGTGAATCATTTGCCAAAAAATTAGACAAAAGACACAATGAACAAAGTTAAAGAATGAAGTCAAATCTTCTGTAGGCATGCTGACAATATCATTATCATGAATCCTTGAGGCCACGATAACTGTCGTGAGTATCTGATATCTTAGCTGATGACTTCAGAAATTATACATTAAATAATTATTCCAGAATATTGGCTTCATGTAAACTCTATTATTGCTTGCCAAGTGCACAGATTTCAAATCTTTGCATGCTCAGTTAACGTGTTGTGCGTCAATTAAAATGTATAAAAATTACCAAATCTTTGTAATATAGTTTCATTTTTTTACTTATTTTACTGCAAATGTTTCAAACAATGTCAAAACCAGAGAACCCAACGGCAACCCAGGCAAGAAGGGAAACATTAAAAAGCCTTTATTGTCGTGGCTAAATTATAATAAAATAACATTAGTATAATATTTTAATGATTTAACCACCACTATAAAGTCAGAGGACGAGACCCAACGCAATATCAATAAAACTTCCTGGTCGATTATAATCAAAGACAACGATTCCCATGATCCCACAACTGTTGTCTTTTGCTTTGTTTTGATTCAGAGACCCCTGGTGTCGCTTTCTCCTTCTTTCAAATCTTCCAATTAATTTAAAGTTCCTTTTGAGTAAATCATACGAAACAGTCAACCAAAACACATCTGCACAGCCGTTCTTCCTCCACATAGTCCAAACAAAACAAAAATAGTAGAGAAACAGAAAATTTCTGGATGTGGCAAATGAAGCGCACGTCATCTTAAAACTGCTCAGTGTGACGCACAAAGTGAGAGTTGTGTTGCCTCCAAACAAACTCAGACACAATGGAAATGCAAATGTGTGTCTTTGTGAAGCGCTGAGGGTCTATTGTCAGGGGATACAGCTGGTCTGTCACAGATATTCCACTGGGGAGGAGACGCCGTCTCCATCTCCCAGGATATACGAGCCGTGCTGAGGTGAATTCACTCAGATGACCCAGTTGGCTACGAGTACACCTCCATAAAAGACACTGAGACAAAGAGACTTTCTAAAAGAAATACTAAAAGGTCAAGTGATGAGCAAAAACTACAAAACGTTCATCCTATCAAGTCATTTCAGTCTGGAACTAAAAACCCCTGATTCTTATAACAAACAGGTTGACAGTGATTTGATAAGTAGTTCAAACTGACTTGTATCGAAGTGAAAAGGAGCAACAACATGACTGAATAACTCACCCACAGCTCTAACAGTTTGGAGTTTTGCTGCTTCTGTTGAAAAAGGACACTTCCACTTCACTTCTGCACAGCTCACTCCCTTTAAAAACTCTCCAGGTCAGAAAACACAACACAGACGAGCGCTCTGAGGAATCTGGCTTCTCCTCCTCCTCCTCCTCCTCCTCCTCCTCCTCCTCCTCCTGGTATGAACACAAACACTCCACCTTGTGCTGCGGAGGAGATTTCCTCGGGGATTATGAGGGGGGATTTGAGACGAGGGGGAGGAGGAGTCCTCGTTATAATCTAGTGTTTGCACTGCAAGTGGCCGAGCCAGCGGTGCTGCTGGGAAAGTTTCTTTTTTATTTGATTTAATTTAATTTATGAAGCAGATATTTATCGTGAAGTCGCAACTGATGGTCACGCCTGCTTGATATAAATGGTTTGAACAGTGGAATAACTACTAACTGAAGTGTTATCAACTCTATATTTACTATTTATTAATGATGGTTGTTATGAAGTGTTAACATGGTCATTTTCAGACTTCATCCAGAAAAGACCTGATTTTAAGGTTTAAATTAATCTAAAGTGGCAGATGTGGAACCTTTTGTGGTTTGGTTGGTTTGGTTTCAGCCTGATATCTGTTACTTGTGTTGGCTGTACGTTCAGTTCTACCTCAGTGTCCTCGTCAGGAAACAAAACACAGACAGGAATGCTCGGCTGTGTTTTGAGAGATACCAGGAGGAGGAGGAGGAGGAGGAGGAGGAGGAGGAAGAGGAGGAGGAGGAGGAGGAGGAGGAGGAGGAGGAGGAAGAGGAGAAAGAGGGAGATACGGAGAGACGACTCCTCCACCTCTCAGAGGTTAAGATACAAATCCTGTGTGTTTGAAGTCACTGTCGGGTCATCAGGCCTGTGAGGAGTCGAGGTGTTACTTTACATCTTATAAAATCCCGACAACAATGCTGATATTCAGTACTCGGAAACTTCCTGACAGACGTCTTCTGCACAAACTAACAGGTGTAATAATGATGAAAGGAACGTCGTCTGAATCGTCTGAAATAGTTGGAACCCCTGACCGTGTTTCACTTCATATCGTTTGTTTATGAGGAACTAATGACCTGACTGATCACTGACAGACAGACCTGTGACTCCACCTGTTTTATATCATCATCCATCTGTTGGTGTCTTGCAAAGGAATTACAAACTTTTACGTATGACATATTACATCCAACAAGGCGGCCAGAGTTCGAGTCCCACAGCTGGATATTTTTAAAGAGACCTGGAGAAATTTCTTTTGATTTTAGTGGCATCAAAACCTGTTTTTAAAAAGGAATCCTGGAGACATTTCAAGACATTTTTCTGAGTAAAAACTGGGTGTTTTTTTAGGGACACCTGCCGACATTTCTATCTGTTTTTGTGGGTTTTTTTACGGAAACCTGGACACATTTTTCATTCATTTTTGTGACGTCAAAAACATTTCCAACCAATTTTGTGACATTAAAAATTGGGATTATTTAACGAGACCTGCAGACATTTCCACCAGCTGTTCTGGAGTCAAAACCAGATGTTTTTTTAAGGACTTTTGGGGACTTTCACAACCGGTTTTGTGGCTTAAAAACAAGTTTCATAAGGAGACGTGTGAACATTTCCATTCACAGGACATTTCGTGCCGAAACATAACCAGAGCATAAACACAGAATTGTGTTGAGAGAGAAATACTAAATTCAACCTAAAGAAACATTGAATTGTAACTTATCTTTGGTTTTGCACAAACGTAATCAGCTAAGATTTATTCTGGAGATTGAGTCGGGATGTTTATAACCATGATGCTTTGCTCTCATTACATCACCACACTTTCCTCTCCCGGCCGTCGTCTTTCACTCATCACTCTCTGCAGCAGCAGCACAATAGAAAGTGCCAGCATCATCACAGCTGGGCTTATCGGTGTGTCACCGCCCGCACCGGCCACAAAACATAAAAAGAGGGGGGAGAATGAAATGTACCAGAGGACAAAGTCCAAACTGACACAAACAAACCTGAAGACGAGCCGCAGCTGGAACATCTGGCTCTGTTCTGCACAACTTTCACAATCCCAAGTTGTCATTTGTCAGCCTCTGTCGTTGTCTCAAAACAGTTAACAGGAACTTTACACCAAATACATGTAAACCTTGAAAGAACCTTAACAAACCCTAAAGAACCCAGACAAGAACAGTAATCTTAATGTTTCCGCACTCAGAGTATTTCAGCCCTGAAAGAAACACTTGAACTCCAAAGAAACTTGACAGAATTCAAAAACACTAAAGGAACAATCTTCACAGAACCGTGCTAAACTGGAGTTTCACTGAAGAACCCTAAAAACTGTTCTTTTAATTTCAGAACCTGATGTTTGAACCTTGAATGAACCCAAAAGTCTTTTTAACAAGAACCACGATAAACTGACACAGAAACCTGAGATAATACCGACTTTATTAAAACTTTAGATCATTTAAGATCCTAAATGATTGAAGCGGTTCTCCTCACTTGTTCTGATCAGTTCTGTATAATAGAACTGGAGATTGTGGGATGACAACACCACCGACATGTTAACAAACATTTAATCTTACTGCTCACGATAACTTACTGTTAAGAAATGTATTATTCTTTAAATAAAAATCAGAAGTCTTATCTGCATGTTTTCTAGCCTGTGAATGAAACAGTTCCTCTGTGTTTAACAAGCTGTTAATATTTCCTGTAAACTGCTGCTGGTTGATCAGAAACACTTGTTGCTCGTGGAACAAGATGTAGTTTAACTCCTGTTTACCTGCTCTGACGTCATCCCTCCTTCTCCCACCTCCACATGAATCATCTCTCAGGTTTTGTCTCTCTCACCTTCATGTGTCACAGCCGTTATCTCACACTCATTCACCTCCTCCTGATCTAATCCTGCTCGTCAGGAAACCAAACGATTGAATCAGAGGAGATGAAATTAAAGAAAAGTACCTCAGAGTGTCTTTGTCTTCTAAAATCCCAACATGTCCGGAGAGAGAGGAGAGGAACCGCAGACAGGAGCGCCCACTCTGTGCCACTAAAGCCCCTGAAAACAATGGGCTCTGCTGATATGGCCTATCCCACTAAGCAGTGTCAACTCACCTAGGCAACATGGACTGTACCACTCCTCCTGCAGGGAGGGGAGGACGCCCGGCCCAGAGCAGCTCTGAGGACGACTGTCGGATCTCTCAGAGAGAGTTTTTACATTTCCCTCCTCTATACGAGCCTGGAGTTCCCCCTGATCGGACTCAGAGCGAGAGCTTCCTCAGCAGAAACAGGTTGTTAAAACACTCCGACCGTCCCGTCCACCTTTCCCTCCGGTTGACTCGACCCACTCCACAAAGCTGAGCCCACGCCTGTGGCTTTGCAGCTTGTAATTGGATTCAGGCTTTAAGACTCTGTTGCCATTTGCCAGTGAGCATATAATTCTGACAGGACGGGACATCGGCAGCACATGGAGCAGAAAGGCTTTAACCAGATTATTGTTGTAGAGACGCTGCAAATAAACCAATCAACTCTCTGCCCAGTGAAAAGTTTGACTAATGAATCAACACTTGTTGATTATTGTGTCTTTATTTGACCTCTTAAACTCCTACATTACCAATCCAATCGTCAGAATAAATGTTAGATAAGTTCAAACTAAATGTCCCGATGTTGAATTTTCTATTTTTCTCTCAACTTAGCGCTCTGTTTATGAGGTTTTGGCAGGAAACCCTCTTGGTTAGGGTTAGAAAAACATCATGGTGTGGTTTAAAATACCTGTTTTTGTCGCCACCATAACAAATAAAGACGGTCCGGCTTCCAGTGAGAATAATGCCAGTTTTGGTTGCCACAAAAACGACTGGAAAATCCTTTTTTTCTGCTTCAAATAAGCCAGATTTTCAAGGCGCAAGAACAGCTGGAATGTCTCCAGGTGCATCTCTGGTTCTGCTGAGCTGATTTTGATCCTTTGTTTTTAAACTGTCCAGCAGTGATATTCACTCCAGCCTACATTACCCACAATGCATCAGATTACATGCATGCTTCCTCTGGAGCCACAAAAGACTTTATACTTCTTCTTAAAACTGGTGAACTGATCCTCTCAGGTGTCTGAACTCAGGTGTCTGCTGCTGCTGTACCTGTGGACGCTCAGGGACAGCGTCCTGTGAGAGCTCTTCACCAGACTGATGGCCTCCTGACGGGAGCCGCCGAGGGCCACGGCGTTAACGCTCACCAACTCATCTCCAACCTGGAGACGCACTGCTGCCGCCACGCTGCCCTCCTCCACCTGGACACACACACACACACACACACACACACGGACATCGCAACCAAATCACCTTCAAGTGCAGAAGAAGAAGAAGAAGAAGAAGACCTGGCCTCTCTATTCATTCAAACAAAGACTCTCTGGCGCCATCCTCTGGATATGACCTACACATGTTGCTCCACCAGATGAAAACACTTCTTCATCCATCCAGAAGTTGTGTTTCAGGCCGTGTTACGAGTCACAGCCTCAGGAGGAGCTGGAGTTACTGTAGTTTCACCCCCGTCACCCCGGAGCACCTCTGTCTGCAGCAACCTGAGCGCTCTGATTAAAATTTAAATCCTGCAGCTGCTGTAACCTGAGGTTCTCTCTGCTGCTGCCTGCTGTGTGTCACGTTACAGACAGAACTCACTGTGTGATCTATAAAATCCTCAGGAGCTCAGCTGGTTGAGAGGTTTTTGGTCCTATTCATTCAGATTTTATCAGCGTTTATCATCCACAACAATCACACCAGAGTTTAAACTGAACGGCTACATTAAGAGCTCAAAACTTTCCCTCCAAAGCCAAAGAAGAAGAAGAAGAAGAAGTAGAAGAAGAAACAATGTCGTTACCTTTGTGATGACCAGAGGCTCTCGGTGCTCCGTCCCCCCCCTCAGGGTGAAGCCCCAGGGTGCTTTGCCTCGCAGCATCACCTCCACCAGCTCTTCACCCTCCTCATCCTCCGCCTGTCTGCTCTGCCGCCCACCGTCTCTCCACACGTCCACCTCCCTCCACCACCTCATCCTCCCTGCTGACACTCTCAGGTCGTCTCTGTAGTCCACAGCCTCCATCAGGGTCCCGGTTCAGCCGGCTCCACCAACATCAGATCCCCCTGAGACAGAGTTCATTGTCTTGTTTCAGAGGGTTTCTTAATCATACATTAATTATACATTAATCATACAGCAGGAGGTCTTAATGCCTTGAAAATGTAAAGTTAAAGAGCTGAAATTATTAGTTTGATCACTGATTAAAGCTGCAGTCTGAAGCCTTGAGAATAAAGTGGACTCAGCCAGAACATTAGAATGATACAGCTCCCAGGTCAGTCCTTCTTCCTCTGCTGCCCTCTAAGCCCCTCCCACAGAGGAGGAGCCTGCTGTGCACCAGCAGGCTTGTAACCATGGTAACAGAGGACGCCAGATGTCGAAGATGGCGCATTCGAAATAACAACAACAACAACAACAACATTGTTCTATTTCTGATCAATACAACTAAATTAAAATGAGGAGTGCCTCCTGCAGATCACTGTAGATAACCAGAGTAACAAACAGTATTCCTCACACCACAGCAGACGGAGTTACCAGCTAATCATTCAGCTAATCATTACCAACGCAACATTTTTTCTCTCAAGCATGAGTAACATAATTTCTCTAAACAGATTCAGCCACTTCAGAGCGTCCTGAACACAAACTAACCTTACTATAACTGCCCGGTGGTCACTTGAAAGACGCTTTTGCTAACCAGTAGCCATAAAGACAAAGCTAAACACCAGAGTTAGCATACAAGCTAACAAGATAGATTTAGCAACAAGCTACGTAGCTCGACTGCAACATCATGCGGCGATATGAGCTATTGTGAGTATAACTGTAACCGCTGCCATCTTAGCCTTGTGGTTAAAACATAGAATGAAATATATATCAAGCAGGGCTCCTTACCTGTCCAGCAGAGAAGCTGGACTTGAGCTTGAACATATCTGACCAGAGGGGTGTACTGCGAAGCCAGTTTAGTGGGTTAGCGAGGTATGTTGAGTCTAAAGCCAGGCTTCCCTGTACTACAAAGGTGGCTCTCTTTTAACCCTACGGAACACCCCTCTGGGCTCCTCCTCCTGTGATGAAGCTCACCTGAGAGACCGTCAGCAGCTGAGGACGGACTGTGTTTACTCACCTGCTGCTTTCAGTCCTTTAGAGGTAAGATATTATTTAACTTTACAATAACTTTCAGCTAACCAGCTAACATTCAGCTAACCAGCTAACATTCTGAGCAGAGTGAAGAACAACAGTGTTGACGTCCTGTCAAAGAGTCTCTGTGTGTCCGTCCTGTCTCCTAACAGCACTCTGTAGCTCAGAGGTGACAGTCTGACAGCCTGCAGCTTCAGCTGGAGATGTAAAAGCAGCCAGTTCACTACTGAGTCTAATAAGTCAACAACATAAACTCACTAAATGTCAAGAAAGGAAATATTTTGACTCCTATTTTCATTATGAACAGAAAAATCCAACTGTCTGAACTGAAGTTTGTGTCTGACTGAACTGAGATCAGTTTAATCTGCTTGTTAACTCGTCGTCAAACTCACTTCATTCAAACTGGACCTGAACTGAATCACAGTCACAAACACTAACATGTAACTTTTCTGTGTGTTTGACGAGGTTCTAGTTAAAAACTCACAAAGTATCTGCAGCACAGCTGAAGGATTTTATAACACAAGTTGTTACCTGAATGTTTCTTCATGACAACTTGTGAGTTGTGTGTGAGTTGTTGTGTAGTGACCTCATAGAAACTAACAGTCAGTTAAAGTGATGTTGGTCTGTAAAAGTCACTAAAGCTGCTTTGTTGAACCAAAGTAACAACAACTGAACATGTATTTGACCTTCACACTCTCATTAAACACACAAGTCATCAGATTTCACACATAATTCATGTTTAACAGTCATCTCAATCTCTGACTTCAACTTACTGACCTTAACTTCATGTTTAAAGTTTAGTTTCAGTTCTTCTGATCATTGTGGTGCAGACAGTCGTGTCCGTGTGAACCTCCAGCTGAAGGTTATGTAACACATTTAAAATGTCTGACTCGTTAACACAAACTGTCGTTAGCTTAGCAACACTAGAAACAGCAACAATCTGCTGCTCCATTGTTCATTTCTACAAACTCACAGCTGTGAGTTCAAACAGCCGCCGTTACAAACATCATCCTCCATGTTGAGAGGAGAACGGTGGAGGAAGAGCAGAGGTGGAGTTAGTTGGTCATCAGTAGTTGATGTGCAGACAGCAGGAAGCAGCATTCAGAGGACGGTGAGCAGATGAAAGCTTTTATTCTGTAATGAAAGAATCAAAATGTAAGTGTGTCACTAAATGAGCTGTCAGAGCTGTGAACACTCCTCCAACAGGAAGTGTCGCCTCTTTCTGTCTCTGTCCACTGAAATTCTGATCAATAATAAATCGACCTCTTTGTTGTCTTGTCATCAGATGTGGAGGGCAGAGAACATGAAACTATTCCAGCCTCTCTTTGTTTAAACACTCAATGTCACATATTCACCTGTATAAAAACTGAGCTGCTGTTTAATTGTCACAGTCACTGCAGGTTTGTTGTGTCTCTGAACAGGTTTAACTGTGATGGTACGTTCAGTATAAAGACTGTTGTCATGTTGTTGTACAGTAACACAACACTGTGAATAGATCAGAGATGATCACTGCACTGACACAATCATTGAACCAGAGCAGGATTGATGCACATCTGTTTGTCCAGTTAGACTCCAGCTCACTCTGCCTGTCTGCTGTCACCTGGTTCTGACCTGTCTGCATTTGGATATAAAGTTCTGAGGATGTGACAGCTGTCAGTTGGATCAACAGACACCAGCAGCGTCTGTCGGTGTCTGCAGAAGAAGAGACACATCCTGTTTGAGCTCATCTGGACTGTAACGGGTCAGAACCCTGACAGGTAACAGGACACACCTTTGATGAAGAAACTCTGCTGTCATGGAGCTCCATTTTATACTCGATGACAGCAGTGATTCAATCTTTCACACTGTTACTTCCTGTTTGTACATCTGTATGTTCATGAGTTCATTCACTAACTCTTCTATGATCTGTGACTTTTCTGTCAGACTGAGTCTCTTCATGTTTACTGTGATTGAATCAGTTTTTCCTTGTGTGCTTTGAGTCGACCGTCACTGTGAAAACAACCAAAGTTAAAACTGAACTGGTGCCAACAAACCAACCCGACCTGTTTGTTCACATGAAGGTTTGTTAAGTTGTCGTCAGTTGTGAAATGCAGTGAGACCAGTTTTCAGTCTTCGGCTCTGATGCAGCGTGTAATCTATAATGTAACTAAAGTTATCAAACAGATGTAGTTGAGTAAAAAGAAGAATATTTGCTATCAAAATGTGGAAGAATAAAGTTGCAGTGCAGGACAGACGGATCAGGAGCTGCAGTGTCCGGCTCAGCAGGATAGACTGACGAGAGAGAAGCTGCAGGCTGGAACATGAACTAATGTTTACTGCTCACTGTCATGGTGCTTCTTCCTCCTCTTTATTGGTTAACATCTAAGAACTTTAGTTTTCTTCACTTTTACTTGTGTTGATGTTAAAGTTGTGGTTTCATGTTTTCATCTTTCTTGTTCAGTGTTGTTTGGTGTCCTGAGACGACAGCTTCATTTCAAGAAGTAACAGCTGGTGGAACAGAAGCTGATGGAAAATGGGACAGACTGTCAGCTGTTCACATCTGGAGACAGAAAGACGTGTAAGTAGACCATTTTTTTTCAACCTTGGGGGCCGACTCCACGTGGGGTCGCCTGGAATTAAAACGGGGTCGCCTGAAATGTCTAGTAATTGATTAAAAACATTTTTAAAAATAGTGATAAAAATATTTTTTTAACTCGTCATTATTCTAGTTGAAATTATGATTAAAACACCACACACAATCTTAAACAACTATATTCTATACTTTCATTTTCTTGAATTTAAATCAAGTTCATATAGAAGTATCTTAGCTAGTGCATCATGATTGACAGCCGGGATCACGTGACTGCACAGGTGACCACTATTTGAGTTCCCACTTCAACCTGTCCAAACACACACTTGCAGTCAGTAGGGAAATACAGAAAACAAAATAGAAAGATTCCTTCGCCCACCTGTCCTGGTAAAGACAGTTCCAAGAGGAACGGAGAAACGGACACCAAAAAGACAGAGAAAATACGCCAAACGTTTCCTTCAGTATGGATTTACTAGCGTCATTGAAAGCAACGAGGAGAAGCCGAAATGTCTGTTGTGTGGTAACGTCCTGTCTGCTGAGAGTATGAAACCCAACAAGCTTAAAAGACACTTTGAGACAAAACACAAAGAACATGTCGGCAAACCAAAAACTTTTTTCGAAAAGAAATATGCCGAACTGAATATGCAGCGAGTGTACTACAAAAAGACTGTGAAGTTTAGTGAGCGGGCACTGAAAGCGACTAATCAAAAACTAATTCTAGAAAATGTCTCTGGGGTCTCCAGAAATTTGTGATGTCAATATGGGGTCAAGAGACAAAAAAGGTTGGGAGAACCACTGAAGCAGAGCATCACTTCAGTTACTTTCAGTCCGGCCCACGCAGCAGCAGCAGGAGCTCTAACTGGCCAGACTCTACTGCTGTGTCGGCCAACCAGAGCTCCTGCTGATGCTCTGAAATGTTCCTGTTACAGTTTTCTGTCAGGTTGATAATACTGACTTTTATTAGCAGGTAGCCACACTGAAGAAAGTGTACCTCTTGGATACTCTTGATGATTTAACAAACAAAGAATTTCAGAAGTTCAAATGGTATCTGAAGGATCGTGACTTCATGAAAAACCACAACTACAAATCCATCAAAGTGTCCAAACTGGAAAATGCAGACACGTTGAAAACAGTGGACCTGATGGTGAAAACCTACAAACTTCATGGAGCTGTGAAGGTGACCAAGGAGGTTCTGAAGGAGATACCCAGGATGGACCTGCTGCAGAACCTGTCAGCCAGCAGCTCAGAATCAGAAGGTCAGTCAGTTTTAAATCTCTGTATTTTCAGAGAAAAGACAGCCAGTGGAAACTGGTGACACAATACTTGTGACGGAGCAGAGTCTCAGTAGAGAAGCTCAGTGAATTCAACAGAGGATCAAATTAAATATGATTATGATTATGATATGTGTGTCATTAATATGACACATAATCTCTTTCTCTCTCTGTGACAGTGGATGTTGAAGGTGGAGGAGTGTCCTCCTCTCAGACTGAAGGTAAAGCTGCTGTTGTTAAGGGGGTGATAGTCTAGAGACTCACAGTGCATTCAGGTGCATGTCTTAAACTCTGAAATCTACAGTACTTTGTATGGCAAAGGTAATGTTCGTGGTTAGGGACGTCAGGGTGCGTTCAAGTGCACCTCATAAAAACATAAATAACAGCTGTAAGGGTATAAAAGTCTAAGTCTGACAATATCATAGCTGTGAGTGCTGATAAAACGTTTACAATGAAAATTAAAGTGTGAATTTGGGGAATGGTGACATCCCTTCAATTTTAATTCTGATAATATTTTGGCTATAATGCCCAGCTCTGTGGAGGTCAGGTCAGTTCTTTTTGTAAGTCCCAGCTTATTCTGTATTTGAGGCCAGAAACATGTTTCCTGTCGGGACGGGATCAACAAAACAGAGTTTGTTTAAAAATAATACTGTTTTTATGTACACTTTTATCAGCATCTCAACCTTTAAGAATCAAGATCATAATACATTTGTTGATATTCTAAAGGTGTAAATTTGTTTTTAGTAATGAATGCTGCAGATACTCTGAGTATGTGAAGAATCAGAGACAGCTGTCAGCTGACAGCTACTGACACCTTCTCTGCTGTCAGGAGTTTGTTCAGATAAAATAAATATAAATACAAAACTGGCTCATCCCAACAAACGAACTGCCAACCCTGATGATCTTTGTTGTGTGTTTATTCAGGAAGTCATTCTGCAGTTTGTCAGCGTAAACTCAAATCAACCCTTCAGAAGAAGTTCCAGTGTGTGTTTGAGGGGATCGCTAAAGCAGGAAACCCAACCCTTCTGAATCAGATCCACACAGAGCTCTACATCACAGAGGGAGGGACTGCTGAGGTCAATGATGAACATGAGGTCAGACAGATTGAAACAGCATCCAGGAAACCACACAGACCAGAAACAACAGTCAAACGAGAAGACATCTTTAAACCCTCACCTGGAAGAGATGAACCAATCAGAACAGTGCTGACAAAGGGAGTGGCTGGCATCGGGAAAACAGTCTTAACACAGAAGTTCACTCTGGACTGGGCTGAAGACAAAGCCAACCAGGACATACAGTTCACATTTCCATTCACTTTCAGAGAGCTGAATGTGCTGAAAGAGAAAAAGTTCAGCTTGGTGGAACTTGTTCATTACTTCTTCACTGAAACCAAAGAAATCTGCAGCTTTGAGGAGTTCCAGGTTGTGTTCATCTTTGACGGTCTGGATGAGTGTCGACTTCCTCTGGACTTCCACAACACTGAAATCCTGTCTGATGTTACAGAGTCCACCTCAGTGGATGTGCTGCTGACAAACCTCATCAGGGGGAAACTGCTTCCCTCTGCTCGCCTCTGGATAACCACACGACCTGCAGCAGCCAATCAGATCCTTGCTGAGTGTGTTGACAGGGCAACAGAGGTCAGAGGGTTCACAGACCCACAGAAGGAGGAGTACTTCAGGAAAAGATTCAGAGATGAGGAGCAGGCCAGCAGAATCATCTCCCACATCAAGACATCACGAAGCCTCCACATCATGTGCCACATCCCAGTCTTCTGCTGGATCACTGCTACAGTTCTGGAGGATGTGTCGAAGACCAGAGAGGGAGAAGAGCTGCCTAAGACCCTGACTAAGATGTTCATCCACTTCCTGGTGGTTCAGTTCAAACGGAAGAACGTCAAGTATGATGGAGGAGCTGAAACAGATCCCCACTGGAATCCAGAGAGCAGGAAGATGATTGAGTCTCTGGGAAAACTGGCTTTTGATCAGCTGCAGAAAGGAAACCTGATCTTTTATGAATCAGACCTGATAGAGTGTGGCATCGATATCAGAGCAGCCTCAGTGTACTCAGGAGTGTTCACACAGATCTTTAAAGAGGAGAGTGGACTGTACCAGGACAAGGTGTTCTGCTTCGTCCATCTGAGTGTTCAGGAGTTTCTGGCTGCTCTTCATGTCCATCTGACGTTCATCAACTCTGGAGTCAATCTGCTGGCAGAGGAACAAACATCTGCAGAGACACGTTTCTACCAGAGTGCTGTGGACGAGGCCTTGCAGAGTCCAAATGGACACCTGGACTTGTTCCTCCGCTTCCTCCTGGGTCTTTCACTGAATACCAATCAGAATCTCCTACGAAGTCTGCAGACACAGACAGGAAGTATCTCACAGACAAACCAGGACACAGTCCAGCACATCAAGAAGAAGTTAGAAGAGACTCTGTCTCCAGAGAGAAGCATCAATCTGTTCCATTGCCTGAATGAACTGAACGATCGTTCTCTAGTGATGGAGATCCAACAGTATCTGAGTTCAGGACGTCTCTCCACAGATGAACTGTCTCCTGCTCAGTGGTCAGCTCTGGTCTTCATCTTAATGACATCAGAAGAAGATCTGGATGTGTTTGACCTGAAGAAATACTCTGCTTCAGAGGAGGCTTTTCTGAGGCTGCTGCCAGTGGTCAAAGCCTCCAACACAGCTCTGTAAGCGTGGAGAAGATTCTTCAGACTGCAGTGAATGTGCTGTTATTGACCCAAATAGAAATCATTTTCTTGTTCTGCTCATTATTCTTTATCCAGACTAAGTGGATGTAACCTCTCAGAGAGAAGCTGTGAAGCTCTGTCCTCAGTTCTCAGCTCCCAGTGCTCTAGTCTGAGAGAGCTGGACCTGAGTAACAACAACCTGCAGGATTCAGGAGTGAAGCTACTGTTACCTGGACTGCAGAGTCCACACTGCAATCTGGAAAGTTTGAGGTCAGATCACTGTTTGTTATGAAATCATTTATATATTTCTATAAACTCACACATCCATACACTTCAAATAGCTTCTCTAATATTAGTTTTTGAACTGCATTTTTTTTGTTGTCAAACTTGTTTTCTTTCTCTGTAACTTTCATTAATTCAGCTTCTGTACAACATGAACAATGAGGATGGAGAACCTTATTTATGCATGATATCATATGACTTTGATACCTGGATGTTTATTCCCGATTCAGTGAGTTGAGAGATTATATATACCAGTCATTCCCAGAGACTGGGTCAGAGGATTTTATTTGGGTCGCCAAATAAATGAGCAGACTTTCCTTCGTATTCTTTAATTCAAGATTTCTATCTGCAGTACACCTTTGAGCCACATGGGGAACTCGTTGGTATCCAGTACTTAATGTGCAAATCCGGAGGTCTCGAGCACAGAGATGGTCCTATTCCGGTGGGTCCTTCCTGTGGACTGCTACAGCAGTGGGGAGAAGTTAATTTAGGCTCAGTTATTCATTTACAACCACAAAAAGCAGTCAGTCTATCAGTCGATCTCTGCTCCATTTCAGTGTGATGGACAGCGTCGCACTCAGACCCACATTCTGATCGAGTTCATCATTTCACTGATTCACTGCTAAAACACCCACTTGCATGTAGGACTTACAGAGATCATGTGCCAGAATTATTCAGACACTAATAAGCATTGAACCACATTCCAACATAGTGTCTCAGGAAGCTATGAGCTTTTTGTATGACACATGAACTGAGTGACCTGACCGCTCTGTCTCTTTGAAAACTGCATTTATTCGAACTTTTATGATGTATTTAACACATATGTTTTTGGTAAACACAGTAGTCATTTAATAAAGTTTTTTTTAAAATGGCTGGTTTATTCCAGACAATATAAGGGGAAATGGATACATAGTTTAGAATGTTAATTTATGCACAGCTCTTTTCAAGTTTATTAGGCTTATTGTGAATTGGGTCGCAATGCTACCATTTTAAGATGTGGGACCCTCTCAGGTGCTCCTCTAGCTCAGTTTTTAGAGCATGCACCCCATGTACAGAAGCTTTGTCCTCACTGTAACTGCCCAGGATTCAGATTTGACCTCTGGTCGATTTGCTGCGTGTCATCCCTCATGTCTCAGCCCCGTTTCCTGTCACAGACACAGACCTGCGAGGTCCCATTATCGCACATTCAAAAACCTTATATCCACATGTTCACTGAATTGGGCTGAATGTCGTTATATAAGCCACACCCATTTCTGCCACCATTTTTTTTGCTGATTGAAAAATTGTTTTTTTCAAACTCCTCCCAGGCAATTTCCCCGCTTTGCAAGTAACTTTGCTCACAACATCTGTGGACCCATCTGACAAAAGGTTATTTTAAAAAAAATTTGATAGTCCAAGGAATACTAATGTTACTAAATAACACCTTCCTGCAGATTTCGTTCCAAACAGGAAGTGTTGCATATCTCCACATTGGTGAGTTCGAATGACATGAAACTCAGGTTACTACTTCCCCATGAGCTCTGCGCAAGTTTTGGACGATTACCACTACGTGGCACTCTTTAAATTGAAGAATTTTATATCTCCACATTGTTAGGTCAGATTAACGCGAAATTTGGTACAATTATTGCCAATGCCCTCCTGACGATGGCTGACGAAAGGTGTTACCAGAGGCAAGGGAGTAGGTTTGATTTTGAGATTGGTGGGGACACAAAAGTGCTCCAAGTAAGTAATAAATGATGAGGCCTCTTATGAACACCAGACTTGATATAAAGCTCTGATTTTAAAGCCACATGGATGAAGCATTGCTATTCAGATCATCATCACACTAACATTTGTCACAGTGCTGAATCTCATGACTAACATATCCATCATAAATTTTAACCTCACCTGTGAATTTCCAGCCTCTCTTTCGGCTTCTCGTCTCTACCTCCTCCTGCCTCTCTTCCTCTGCCTTCTCTGGCCTTTCCTCCTCTATCTCCTCCAGCCTCTCCTCCTACATCTCCTCCAGCCTCTCTGCTGTCTTTCACCTTACAAAAATATGTTGATGCATGACATATGAACAGATACATTAGAGGTACAATGATCATAGAGCTTGATGGTACAGTTATTGCCTGAGCTAAATATTAATATTACTTAATATTAATTCATTATATTTTATAATTATAAAATCACATAATCATCTAAAATGAGGTTTTATTGTATTTCTTCCACAAAATGTCGTCATTTGTGTTTTTAAACCGTTGCTCACTTCTACACAAATACATGAAAATAAGAATTAAAAATAACTTTGAAAAAGTGTATATCTTTGGCATTAAATATTCTCTTTTATTCAACATCTGTTGGTAGGGACGTGTCCCTAGCGTCCCTACCCAATTCTACGCCCTTGACCAGAAGACTCTATCGCGCCCCACCCCTGGAATATTAAAAATCCAAGCCCCGCCTCCGACATGCACATACATGAACAACATTCGTTATGCATATGTATCATGACCAGACGCACCAAAAATGTTGGGGAACCAAACTAAGACTCCAACAGGCGGCCGTTTTCATTTCAAAGTTCCCATTTTAACCCCATTTTAATCGATTTCCATGCCTCATTCTTAAGCGAACTCCTCTTACAGATTGAAAACCACAGACTTCCAATTCACTCAGTACCATCCTCAAACCTTGAACGGGAAAATTTATCAAAAGCTTTCGCCTACATCAGAGATGGTGGGTGTCATGGTGCAATCCATTTTCATGCTTCGCCATCAAGTCCTTATAACTTCAACATACAATTTCCCATGTACACTAAATTCATCACACATGTATACGATGTCGCCCTCCTACCTCCATGCATCAACACTGTGTCATATCCATAACGCCGCCTACTGGACACAGGAATTCAGACAAACGTCATCCTATTCACATGACATTAATAGGTTTTTTCTCCATATCATACACTACAAGATGACATGCAACTAAGAGGTCTGCGCACCTTCCAACAGTACCGCCATCCGATGCGTGGGGACTGTGAATCAATAATCAAAACATAACTGACCACAAATTAGTTTAAGGGATTTTTCACCTGTAGTCCATTTTGCATTTATATAGATTGCAGCGACCTCTTCTGACTTCAGTGTACATTATTTAATGTCAGCAGGAGCAAGCCACCAAATCATAAAGGAAAAACTTCCTAATTCCTATCTGGACCAGACTTCACATGTTTGATAGCAGTCCAGCCCTGAACATAGGCCAATATACAGTCATAGTCACAGCGCCACATGTTGGACACAGGAAATGACATCTAACCCCTTCCTGCACTGTCCGAAACACAGACAGTTAAGAGATGCTTACAAGTGGCCAAGTATGCAGCATGCCCCAACAGCAGCACACCCCGATGTGCATGGACTGCGAGGGCCCGTTCATCACTGCTTGCAGCTTTAATTAATCTCAAATGGGTCCCCAGAAGAGAAGTTTGGGAAACCCTGATACTGCATCAGCAAAACTTAACATTTTACCCTGTTATTTGTATTCTTTTTTTTCCCTCCAGAATAAGTTGCTGTAACCTCACAGAAAGAAGCTGTGAAGCTCTGTCCTCAGTTCTCAGCTCCCAGTCCTCTAGTCTGATAGAACTGGACCTGAGTAACAACAACCTACAGGATTCATGAGTGAAGCTACTTTCTGCTGAACTGAAGAGTCCACACTGTGTCCTTGAAACACTCAGGTCAGGATTCATTGTTTAATTAATGCAACTTTACAGTTGGAGCAGGACTTGATCATACTCCTAATATAATGAAATTTATTTAGAGGCCCAACATTTCCCCCATGAGCAAGCACTTAACATGGTGTTGAGAAAAAAAACTGCATTTTAAAAGGCAGAAACCTCGAGCAGAGCCAGACTTAGTGTTGGGCCATTTGTCTCAACTCGTTGGATTAAGAGATAGAGACAGAGGCCCCATTCACACTGCCTCTCAAGGCAGGAATCTTGCATTAGCCGTTTTTAGACAGGGCAACAAGCCGCCAATTTTCCCGTCCTTTTGCCGGCTCGGTCCGCAGTTTTAGACAGAGGGCAGCAATTTGGGGGTCTGTTTTGGTCTGCCGATGTGCCGCCTCGGAGGGTACACTTATTTCCGCCTCGCCTTCTATCTAAATCCGAGGCGTCAATGTGCCGGTCCCTGCGTGAGCTGGGCGGAGGTGTCGATGACCGCACTGTTGTGTGACCCACAGCCAGGAAGTTTGAAAACCAAGAAACAGCTGATCACAGTTGTCAGTTTATCATTTCATCCGCGGACATTAAGCTGAGCAACTGGACAGCCGCTGAGATCCAGGAGATGCTATCGTCTCCTCGGTCTCTGTAGCTGATTGGTTGTGCCTGCTTGTTGTTGTATTGGCAAGCTAGGAACGGTCGCTACTTTCAAGCCCCCCGCTTAGAACCCAGTTCTAAACTCCAATGGGGTGCAGTGTAAAGCTCTTGAAGACAAATTCATTGTCACTGTTCACAGCCCAACATAGTGCTTTTCGTCAAGTCACATGTTTACGCTTACTTCAGTGGCGGCTTTTGGAAAAGGAGAAATATTATGCCTCCGTTTAAGAAAGACAGGGCAGCATATTACTGCCCTTACCTTAGAGCAAATGTGCCGCCTTTCTTTCTGAAAAGGGCTAGAGATACTCCACCTCACTGTAGGTGTGGAAGTTACAAAGGTGGAATGGGGGGAGGATTTAACTCAGCCTCTGATCCTCCAATAGAGGTAGTAATAGAGCCACAACAGAGGTGAGACGACATCTGCGTGGACACGACTTTGATGTTCTAATAGAATCACAGTCTGACAACCTTCACTTATCAAAGTAATGATACAAAACCAATGACACCACTAATCTATACATATATTTAAAATGTGGGTCAGTCAGTCTATTCTGCACTTTAGGCCTGACTTGCATATCCCAACATCATGTGTATTTCTACAGTCATGCTCCCCTCAGAATGAACTGTAATTACTTTGTTGATCCTCTGACTTTTCATCTGATGCCATCTTCAGGTTATTTTAATCTGTGCAATGTGTTCATGACCAATTATTTCCCAATCTAATGCCATTTCCATCAATTTCATTTTTATTCTGTGATTAGTGCTGATTAGTTAATTAGTGAAAACTAAGATGATGAATATAATAAACATTAAACCCTTAAACACAGATGTGCGCTGAATCAGTAGGATGTTTAACTGATTTTCGATGTGTGTTATTTTGTGTGTCTGCAGGCTGTCAGGCTCTCTGGTCACAGAGGAAGGCTGTACTTCTATGGCCTCAGCTCTGGACTCCAACCCCTCCCATCTGAAAGAGCTGGATCTGAGCTACAATCATCCAGGAGACTCAGGAGTGAAGCTGCTGTCAGCTCGACTGAAGGATCTGGGCTGGAGACTGGACACTCTCAGGTATGAAGATACCTGCTGCAGCCACAAACAGTCAGTGTGAGACTATCTATCTCTATTGTAGATGGTTCAATGTCCGGAGGTCTGCCTTGTTTACTCCACAGCCAGTTCTTCAGTACAGTTCATGCTTGATGAATCGTCATCCAAACTACTTCACACTCAACACTGATTACAGAGGATTATCAAAACATTAAATATCATTTCCACCATGTCACTGCTGTGTTATGATATTAATTATAACAATAGACCCTCTGTGTCAGATATGTGATCAGAAAATACTGAACCTCCAATTCAAAAGATTTCTGTGACACATAAATGAATATAATCACTGAACGGCATAGAAACTCTTTTCCTGAACTGGAGAATCTGTCTTTCTGCTAAAGTGCTTGTCTTTGAACTTAAAATGGTTCTGACATGGATCTTTATCAACACCGGAGTAATTGCAGTCTAGATCATCACTGACAGTGTATTTGTGCCTCTGTGTGAAACGATTTACAGACTGTAACAACTGTCTGTGGCATCAGTTTAAAGAAAAAAGTCCAATAACAACGTTAGATGACACGAAGTGGATCCCTCCTGTCATATTACCATAACAGCAGCAGTGCACAGATTAGTTTAAGATGTGCTCACTGGCTCCATCTTGGCTCCTGTCATGAGGAAACTGCTGCTCCAGCTGAGTTTGGGCTGTTTTGGGTAGTTATCATTATAACAGCCTGCAGGGCCAGGAAAGTTTCAGTGTTCTGCACCACCAGCAACATCAAATGACCAAAGAAAAGAAAACATTCAGTGATCAATCATCTACTCCATTGATTAACATGAAATATGATCTGTGCAGTGCTGCAGCTCTCTACAGTAGTTGGTGGAAATCTGGTTTAATGCTGTTGTAATTTGGCTCGAAGCTGCTGACTCAGTTTCACTCTCAGCTGTTCTGGAGTCATGTTCAGGTTCTGCTGGTGGAAATCTAATGTTTCCTCATTTTACTTCTTCAAAATTAAAGCTTTCAAATAACTACATAATTCAAGACTTTTATTGTGAAGGTTTTAAGAAAGTGTTAAATGCAGGAAGATGGCGTGACAACATTGCATGAATGGACTTTTAATTTATCTTCTGTGGCAGCAAACAGCACATGTTTAAATTACTAACTGAGTCTATCCACACACTTTATGGCCGACTACTGTTATAACAGCAGCACTTTACTGTAACTGCAGCAACGTGCTCGTAGTGAGAGACTCACTCCCTATCGGCACAAAACAGAGTAGTGTTGTCACAAGTTATAGGGCTATTTTAATAATCCATTAATCACATAAAATGACAAAAGCAGATATTAGAGGTGATGAACTGTCTCCATTATAAGATGAATCACAATGCAGAGACAGAGCATAATCAAGTCTGCAGCTCTTCTTGATTGTTCGACCTCAGCTGGACGATGAAGTTTCATCACAACATTGCTCCCATGTTTAGAACGTCTGCAGCCATAAGTGATAACTATAACAGCAGCCCAGCTAATCAGCTGAAATCTGAGGAGGTGTTGTCAACTCTGCTGTCCAACTCTGAGAGAGGTGTGTGCAGCAGAGTCAGGAAATGTTGCATTTTAAAGCTGCCATGTGAAACTGGATTATTGTAGACAAACGTGAAAGATGCTGCAGATGGATACAGGTTTTTTTGAGGATTGAAAAGAAGTAGCTTTTATTTTGTAGACTGGTGTAGTCTGATTATTGGAAGGACTTTCAGAATAAAAGTTGAATTTTGATGATGAACAGTAGCCGTGTGCAGTGATATAGATCATTGAGGATGACGAACACTGAGATGCATCGAGAATCGTTGACAGCTGAATCGTAATGGAATCGTGGGGCCGGTGAGGATTCACACCTCTAAAATGTTTGTTACATGAAGAATGCAAAAGTAAAATCTAGTTTGTTTTCTAAAGTGCACATAGCACTCCTTCATCCTCCACCATTGATAGTGGCCTCATGTGTGTTAGCAGCATACTGAGGATACCATCAGTCAGAACAGCTGCTGGCTGTGGTGTCATGGGGCGTCCTTCCTCACAACGTAGTCACCATGTTGACTTGTTTCTTTGTCAAGTGACACACACAATATTATATAATATCAGTTTGCATAGTAGCACAATTCACATGAAGCTCAGTGAACTCAGTACACACCTTGTTGTTTTAGTTCTTTTCTGCTGATGTAAAGAGCAAATACAGATCAGGCCTGTACAATAAAACACAACAACAACAGAGCAGCACTTCCTCACAGGAAATGGCAGCAACATCCAATAAAATAAAGATGAAGTGATAAATCCAACAAGAGGTTTGTGTGTGTTCTCAGATGTTGTCGTCCTCTTTCACACACACCAACATCCTGTGGCTCACTCTCAGTGTGTGAGGAGAGTGGCAGAGGTGAAGAGGTTCAGGGAGAACAGGGAGAAGCAGCCTGATGGACAGATTGGCCCTCATTTATCAATCTTGCGTGAAAACAGGTGCAGATCTGAATGCAGAATTGGTCGTACGACAGGACACACGTGTGATTTATGAAACATTCGTGTCTTACCAGTCTCAGCGTACGAATGATCGGGTCTTGATAAATGCAGTGGCTGAATTCGATCGTCATTAACATGTTACGCCCTTAAATATTCCTGGTTCAGAGGCCTCGCCCACTGAGGTCCAACATGGAGAGAAGAAACACTGGTGAGAAGATAAACTTTTTCGAGATGGAGCTCGGCATCCTGGCAGAGCCGGCACATCAGAAGGCACTCAATTCACTAATGCAATGTTGTGCAAAACTGAACAGGCCAAAATTATGTCGCACACTTTCTCTGGCCTTTACAGCAGAGTTCCCCCTGCTGGTCCGAGACGGAGCCACCTAGCCCTTCAGCAACCTGAAGCAGTGCTCCACTTTTGAATCCGCGTTCCTGCTCTGTAGCAGGGTTATTAGGTATTCCGTTAATTAATTGGCATATTACGCTATTTAGTCTATCATTTTTTATTTTACAAAAAAATGGTGTAAAGTTCAGAATTTAATTTGATTCATATCGTTCATTCTTGAGTCAATTTATTAAAAACATCTGTTAATGTTTACACAGTCAATATAATGTATTTATGACTGCAGTTATTATTATTTGCATATTTTCATGTTGAGATCTTTCAGCTACCATAAATGTGCTGAATGTACTTTTTGGGTTGCCATACAGTTACCTCAGTCCTTCTAGCTTCTGATTGGTTAGTTGAGTCACATGTGAGTCAGAGACAGGAAGTAAAGTTGTTGTGAAGCTGAAATGCGGTCAGAAAGTAAAGTGCTACTTGAAGAAATTATTATTATAAGAATATTATGGAATTTAGAACTGGGTTCTTAGCGGGAGGCTTTTAATTTGAAAGTAGCGACCGTTGGTAGCTTGCTGCTAAAACAACAAGCGGACACAACCAAACAGCTACAGAGATCTCCTGGATCCCAGCGGCTGTCCAGTTGCTCATCTTGACGTCCGCGGATGAAGTGATGGCACAGGTATTGATGGAAAGTCAATGAAGCCTATGAATGAAAACAAACTTTCTTGTGACAATGCTTATACACTGTCTTGTTGGTGTATATGTACTTGTCTAATAAACTTAAACCTACACCATCCTCCCAGTCCCGTTATTCTGTACAGTACTTAGCGGAAACCAAAAGGCTGCTCGGTCTAGTTAACCTCCTGAACAATGTACAACATATGATGGGATTCTGAAGTTAGGACAGAGAGAAATAGAGGTGAGACATGATCATTGATGAATAATAAAATGAATAAATGACAGATTTAGTGATATTTTCATAGACTATTTATTAACCACATCAATAAACAGCACAGCAACATAGAATATTTCCTCAAACATGGTAACCTTTAAAAAGTGAAAGGAGACAGAGAAAGAATAGTGAGAAAGAATAACACTTGCTGGACTTGCTTATATGATCACAGTACTGGTATCTAGAAAAATGTGGAAAAAAATAGTTGTGTCATATACTCTATACAGTTCTTACTTAGAGGAACCTCCTGAACAAGCGATGAACAATGTATGATGGGATCCTGAAAAATAGGACACAGAAGAACAGAGATGAGATCAATATTAAAATGTATACATGACAAACTGTGATTAAGTGATATTTTCACAGACTATGTACTCACCACATCAATAAACAGTCACCTTTGACCTCCACAGCAGCAACACTCAGCACAGCAACACAGAACATTTCCTCAAACATGGCAACCTTTAAAAAGTGAAAGGAGACAAACAGAGAAAGGTGAGAAAGAATGACACCTGATGGACTTGCTCAGATGATGTCAGTACTGGTATCTTCAAAAGCAGTTGAACCATGGATTCTATACAGTACTTACTTAGAGGAAACTATGGCAGGCTTCCAGAAATGAGTCACAGCATCCTATAAGAGACAGTGAGAGGTTAAGGCTGGAAGAAAACAGCTGTCCCATCTATACAATACCTATGCATTAAGACCCATTAAGATGCACTAATTCTAATTCATTTTAATATAAGCATGTTCTGAGCACTTTACTTGTTTGCACTCAAGTTAGATGCAAAACTTTTACGTTGGCCTGTACTTTGTGCATTGACAATAAAGTTTAATCTAATCTTATCTGATACATTATAGTGAGTGTTTTGATCATCAGGATACAAAAACAGCTCGCTCTTCTCAGCTACTCTGTCAGTGACCATGTCGGAGTCCAATGACATGATAATGTACTTTTCAGTGGCCATCAGCATAAACATCTCCAGCCTGCTAGCTAGTATGCACAGCTATCTATACATGTAACTGACTGTGTTAAGAGTTAGCAAGCACAACGAAAATAAACTACACCCAAACTTGATTCATATCTGACCCAGGCAGTCCGCAGTTCATCACTTCTTACCTGAAGTTCAGATTCCCCTCCACTCGCACCGGCGGCGGACGCGGGTCTCTCCTCCTGCCTCCCCTTCCCCTCATCCACCTGACAGCCACCTCTGCCATCATGCTGAAGACGAAGATCTGCCATAGCCACCAGCAAAATTCTGTGCAAGTGCCTGAAGGGCCTGTCTCTTTTTAGCTCAATTCTTTTCCGTGCCTCCTTTCCGCTGAGTGCGGTTCTCCGTTTTCGTGATCTTCCCTCTTTGTATGATTGATTGATTGATGTAATTGGTCCAGCCCAGAATCAATCATGACTACTGGGCTGATCGGGCACCCGGTATGCCCGATGGCCAGTCCACCCCCGAGTGTAGCCAGCACCTTTCTTCCAAGCAGCGATACAGCAACTTCTTCAAAACTCATATTCATCTTGTTAAAACTACTATTAAAGTTGTGTGCTGTTGCGCATTTCATGAGAAAGGTTGTCAGTCTCATTTCTTATATAGCATAATGTGGCCATAGATAGATACTTCTACAACAACTTCCATGAGAGTCATGTCATGTCCATGTTTGCATGCTGAAAGAGGATGTGCTGCTCTGACCCCCCTCCTCCTTTCAGGGTGGAGCCTGCTGGAGTCCGATGGTTGACACCAGGTCTGAGGAAGTGTGAGTGTCTTTTTTACTGTCATTCATCAAAACACTGTGACATCACTCATTCACATCTGTGATGTCATCATCACACTGATGACACATTTATAACTGCAGCTGTGTTGTGTCTTTTTCTCTCCATCAGATTCCTGTGAGCTCACAGTCGACACAAACACAGTCAACAGAAACATCAAACTTTCTGACAACAACAGGAAGATGACACGTGTGGAGGAGGATCAGTCATATCCTGATCATCCAGAGAGGTTTGAGTCCTCCTGGTGGCCTCAGCTGCTGTGTAGAACTGGTCTGACTGGTCGCTGTTACTGGGAGGTCGAGTGGAGAGGAAATGTTACTATATCAGTGAGTTACAGAAGAATCAGAAGGAGTGCAGGCAGTGGAGATTGTGTGTTTGGACTGAATGATCAGTCCTGGAGTCTGTGGTGCTTTGATGATGGTCGTTATTGTGTCTGGCACAATAACAGAGAAACAGACATCTCCTCCTCCTCCTCCTCCTCCTCCTCCTCCTCTGGTAGAGCAGCAGTGTATGTGGACTGTCCTGCTGGCACTCTGTCCTTCTACAGAGTCTCCTCTGACTCACTGATCCACCTCCACACCTTCAACACCACATTCACTGAACCTCTTTATCCTGGATTTGGGTTCATCAGATCCAGTCCTGGTTCCTCAGTGTGTCTGTGTGGTGTTTAGTGTGCAGAGTCTCCTCCTGTCACAGAAACATTGTCAGTGCTGAACAGTTGAGTCTGTACAGGATCACAGTCACATCAATCTTTCAGCTTCTTGGAATAAATTCAGCAGTCAACTTTGTACAAAATGATTCAAACTGATTGAAAAGATTCTTCATTTACATTTGAAACTTCTTCCATTAAATTGTGGAAATTGAGTTGACTTGTACTTTCTGTCATGTGTTGTTTTGAATTCTGGCTCTTGTTCCAATAAAATCCACAACTATTAGTGAAATGTAAGAAACAGAAAACATTGACTCGTCTGCAGCTTTAATTGTAAAGAATCATTGTGAACAAAGTTGTAAATGGACAGTAAAATCTGATCAAATGTACTCGACACTCCACCTGAAACACTCTGACTTGTTTCATGTGTTTCTAATGATGAAACTAAAAGTTTGATGCTGTTGGTTAACACATGTAATTATGTCCGTAGTGACAGAGTCATAAACTGCACAACATCTCTTCATTTCTGTCTGATTATTATATGAGAAGAAAACACATTTTAATGACAATCATTGTGTTTCTCTCAGTGTTTTGTGGCTGTTGAAGTCTGGCTGTATTTTCAGGACGTTTGTTGGATTTGAATCTGGTCCGTGAAACTAAACAGCTGTGAGAAAAGTCTTTCTCTGTCTGACCAGGTAGCTCCACTTGTTACAGACCAGTTTTAAAGTTCAGCAGCAGGCGACCAACCGAAGAGCTGGGGACCAAATAGTCCACACAGAACCGACAAGCTGCCGACTCGACGGCAGCTTGAGTATCTGATGATGTCGCTTCGACTGTTAAAGTTGTGAGTTCAAATCCTCGAGGTTTTCACACAATTATTTTAAAATGCTCAAAGAAAGTGATTAATTTAAGACTAATTCATCAGCTCAGGATGGTGAAGTGATGCTGTGAAGTCTGGAGGTTGTGGGTTCAATCCCTGGGTAGTTCAGCTGATTTTTAAACCTGATGTCCACAGAAATAAAAAGGGACAAACTTATTCAGGCCCACATGTGTTTGTTAAGAATAAACAGTGGTAGAAATACCCACAATCCTTTGCTACAGTAACTAAAGAGCTGCCACACAGTTAAAGTCGTCAGTACAACAGCACAACTTCAGCAAACCTGTTTCTTCAACACGTATGAATGTATTGATTTGTTATTGGATCAGCACGCATGAGATCAGATCAGATGATTGAAACATAACAGATGTGTCAGGAGAGGTGAAGAACCACAGACCTCTCCTCCATCACACAACACACACTCAAACTATTCACATTACATCATTTGGGAAAATGCAACAAACCACAAATATCAAAAACACACAATAAACAGAACAACTAATGAATCAATAGACAATAATACAATAAAAAACATGGACGACATCAAAACATCACAGTTACATATTAATGTGTGTAAATATGAATCATCACTGTCGTCCATTTGTTTGAGACGGTTAATTGCATCATTAGGTGAAGCACACTGGTGCTGAATTCTGTCTGTGTAATAATAATGATACTAAACTTTATTCATACAGCAGTTTTCACAGTTAAAAAGGGCTTTACGAGGTTAAAACGTGATTAAAACGTCAGAGTTGAGGCCGATAACAGCAAACATATATAGATAATACAATAAATAAAGAGCAATGTGGATGATAATAAAACAGATGAGACATGTTGAAATAAACCAGCGTGGTGGCAGCATTAACAAACGACTTCCTGCTGATTTAAAAGATGTCAGTGATTGTGCCGCCTCAGAACACCACTGAACATTTCCCTCATTTGATTCCAGGACGACAAACAGTGAAATGTGTGCTGTGAAATGTAACAGACTGAGATATATACAGACTGAACAGTGTGATATGAGCTCACTGGATACACAACAGCTGTGGTTTGTTTTCACCAGCAGAGGGCGGCAACGTCCTCCAACTCCAGCAGAATAATGCAGAATAAAGAGCCAGAAAACTCAAAGTACTTAAAGCTGAGGCTTCACACAAATATGTGATTTTTACTACAATAAACTTTATTTAAACACAGAGTTTACAAAGTGCTCTGACAGTCAAGCAAAATCAAGCACATTACAGAATAACAGTCAAAGCAAAAGGAATAGATGAGATAAAACAGGCAAAATCACATAAAAAGAAAAAATAAAGAAAAATTTGATGCAAATAAAGAGATAAATAAAAGGATGAGACCAATAAAGGACGATAAGAAGACGACATCACATCACAGGAATAAAGAGCAGATTAAAAGATTTCGAGCAGCGTTGGGACCAGCAGATTAAGTGGTTCATTGTGAATTTCAAAATGAACTCTGAAATGAATTCCCAGAATTCCCCAGTCTTCATACTGGCGATTTAATGAAAATTGGATCCTATTGTTTATCATAATTAATAATTATCACTAATAATCCTGAATTATTATTGAAAGATAAATTTAACCCCAAATTCCCTATTAAATTTACTCGACACACTACGTATGGTGCCCCGTGTGTGGCAATGTACAGCGTAATCATTCGTAATTGTGAAATTTTCATCAATCAAATTTACAACCCATTTGATTAACCAAAACCTTTTACGTTATTAACTGCCACTTTGAGCAATTTGCTATTGCTGCTATTGATCCCAGTTGAAGGCCCTCTGTAGAAATTTCAAGAATCTCAATTCAGAATTTGAATATCCCGTGCCTTGAATTTCGGCCTCAGTGAGAAATAGAGCCACACGGTGCTACCAGCCCTGTGAACAAAGGTTTTGTACTTACTTATTACTACCACATGTTTCAGACCGAGTCAACTTTAAGAGACAATCCTCTGACTGTTACGTCTCCGCATTCCAGTCAGTTCATGTACCCCCTTAAACAGTGTTGGGCACGTTACTTTAAAAAAGCAATTAGTAATTGTTACTAGGTACTTCTCCCAAAAAGCAACTGAGTTAGTTATGGAATTACTCCACTATAAAAGTAACTAGTTACCAGGACTATTGTGTTACTTTTAGTTATCTCCCCTTTTGAGGTTGGCATTCATTTTAGCGTACTCGGCATCTATGTATTTAGAAAATGTCTTTCTTGCATGGCGGACCAGCACTTAATTTCCCTGGTATGTTGCCAATGAGGGCTCTGAAGGAGTCTGATTCAACTGTTGATAGCGGAAGCATGTTCTCAACAACATACCTGCCTATTATTGAATTCAGCTCAGTCTGTGTCACAAGTTTTTGTGAAGCTGGAGAAGAAAAATCCAGCTTTAGCTGCCTGGACGGCTCCGTGTCCTTCTTTGTTAGCAGAGCTCACGTTAGCCACATCTGGCCTGTTATCATCATCAACACTGTCAACAACAGTGTTTTTAGCCACTAGTGTTGTAGAAGCGTGTGCCGCTGAGAGATGCTTCATTAGATTAGAGTTGCTTACAACGGACGTGGAGATTAAAGTGGTGTCTGTACTTCCACTTTGAAAACGTTAACTTTCCCTCCGGACTCGCCTTGCTGCAGCTTACCTCTGATAGTTTGTATGTGTGTGTGTGTGTGTTGTTTGTGTGTAAACTGAACAATGCCTCTGATTGGCTTATGAACTCTCACTCTACCTTGGAGAGCCAATCATCATCACTCATGCGGTTGTCTCGCCCCTCCCTCCTCCCTCACCAAAGCTGCAGTTTTCTGTGGCTGAGAGCCGAGTTGGATGACAACAGCTTCAATGAGCAGCTTCAGTTTGTAACGCGACACATTTAACGGCGTTGTAACGATGGAAATAATAATTAGTTAGATTACCTGTTACCGAAAAAAAGTAACGCTGTTTATTCTAACGGCATTTCCCCCATCACTGCCTTTAAGTGATGGCCTGCACACTGGCTGGTTAGGCTAGTGTACTTCCCAAGCTAAGCTACAGAGTGTCTGCCATAGCAACACCATTGCCAGCATTGATTTTTGTTTAGAAGACTTGTTTAACAATAGAGAGCCCCTTTGTAGAGCGATTTATTTCCTCCCTGGCACAGAGTGTAAAACCTGGCTGTCCTGAAGTCATTAACAGGGTACATCTCAGTGAATGCAGTGAAGAGATAGAGTTCCTACTTAAGGGCAGCTGCGATGCGCAGACCACATCCACAGGCCAGTTGTTTAGATGTTTGCTTCTTATCTTCCACAGTCAAACCAGGTTTGCTGTTGAGAGTAAAACAAGCCTGAGAACAGGAAGTTGTACTCCTTCAAATTGTAGTCTCCTCCATTAAGTTCAGATGGCTTATAAGAAAGCCATGTGCTGTTTGCATGACCTGCATTCAGCAGTTAGATCTTTGCTCACACATGAAGGAGTTGTTAATACTTTGGTCAGAATGTCTTTCCCCACCACAGTCGTTGAGCTGATGTGATTCTTATTACTCTGGTTCACACTCCTACCTTGATGGAAGGTTGACTCCCTCTCCACTCAGACGATGTGAACAGTTCCTGACTGTCCTCCTTACCCCGAATTTCCACTGGATAGTTGTCCGCTGCGTTATGGCTCCGATCCGGTTTTGTTCCACCATCGGCCGTCCGGCAATCCCCACCGGTTGCGTTTTGAGTCCGCCACGGCGCAGTACGGTGGACAGCTGGCATTGCCGAGGCCGAGGAGTTCCCGCGATAATCACATGATCACTCGCGGCCGCAGTTATAGGTCTGTGTTATAAAAACAACAACACAAAGTGCAGAAGAGCTTGTGTTTGTCTCTTTTTTGAGATTTGTGTGCTGGCGTCAACACAGAGTGTTTTATTTTGAAAAGTAACCAGATGTTTCGGCGCTTGACTTCCTGTCTGCTCCATGCTAAATTCAGCTGAATTGCTGCGTCATGCTCCGGCATCCGCCAGAAATAGAAGTCCTGCGTATAGTGCCGGAGGGCTTATGACTGCCGGAGCTGGGACGGAGTATTTAGACGGAGTATTTAGTGAATGCAATGTCATAATTATATTGTTTATATGGATTTTCTTTTTCTTTGTGTAACTTCTGTTCTTGATGCTCTGTTCATGATTCGGGCTTAGCCGAGATAGAGATTAAGCCAATGATCAGCTGATTACTGAACTGCCCGGATGTTACCAATGTTAATGAACTGACAGCTGAAAATTATGGATTATGCAAGTGGATTTGTGCTCCCAGGATCACATGTGAAGCAACATCCTGAGATCTAAGGGGGGATTTGTGGATATAAAAAATGTGACTGACAAGGTAGTCAAAATTCCAGCTCTTTTATTCTCTTTCCTCTCCATCTTGTTCCCTATGAGGCTGCCTGCCATCACATTTTTTTTCCTCCGGGAGTCTTCTAGGCCCAACAGCTGCTGAGAGCTGCCAGATGCATTTCCAGACTTACATAAATATTTTCTTAAAACAAACAAGTAGAAGCTGTAAGATTCTGACCAGTTTAGTGTAGAAACAACATTTGTTTCAAAAAATCTCCTCAGAATGAGTTTTTGTCCTGAAACCAGACAGAAGAAGGCAGGTCGCATTTATAAATAAGGGGAAAAATAGTCTCAATATTATTGATTAATCTGAAGATTTGTGATAAAAATAAAACTTTATTGTCCTGTGGGAATGAAATGGTGTTGGATTCGGGTATCAGTGTATGGATCAGATCATATCAGGATGTGAGAGGAGATCCTCTTCACCTGAGGTGTTAACAGGGACGTAGAGAGGATGACAGCTGGAGGACACCATCAACACAAACATCAGTCAATCATTGTTCTGGGAAAGGCTTGTGTACAACTGTCATAAAGTATGTAAGCAGTGTTCTGTTGTATAGAAGTTCAGACACTCTGTGGTTCTTCTCTCTGTGCTGCAGGTCTGAAAGGGTTCTGATTCATTACAGCCAGTCTGAAACTTTTCAGAGAATCAGCAACTCTCAAGGACTGTTTTATATACCCGAGGGTTCACCCTGTTACAAGTCAGTGTCACAGTGGTTTTCAAGCTGTTATCTGAAGGTAAAGCAGTGACATGATGTTACTTTAAGGCCTGTACTGCTTTCACACACAAAGCAGCCTGGAAACTGCCCGGTCTTTGAGCCAAGATGGCTGCCTGTGTGAGCAGGCAGAGGGAAGCTGTGGTTTGTCCTCGTGCTTTGTATGATGACACTGTGATAAGAAGGTGAGTTCAGTCTGATCTGAGGTCTGATGTGTTTCACAACAGTCAGGACTGTTATTGATGTGGGGGGGAAGGCAGCACAGGGTTGAGCACTAGGACCCAGCAGGCATCAGGGCGTGTACACAGTGTGTGAGAGCTCACCTGGGCTCCTCCTCCTGTGATGAAGCTCACCTGAGAGACCGTCAGCAGCTGAGGACGGACTGTGTTTGCTCTCACCTGCTGCTTTCAGTCCTTTAAAGGTAAGATATGATTTAACTTTACAATAACATTCAGCTAACCAGCTAACATTCAGCTAACCAGCTAACATTCAGCTAACCAGCTAACATTCTGAGCAGAGTGAAGGAACAACAGTGTTGACGTCCTGTCAAAGAGTCTCTGTGTGTCCGTCCTGTCTCCTAACAGCACTCTGTAGCTCAGAGGTGACAGTCTGACAGCCTGCAGCTTCAGCTGGAGATGTAAAAGCAGCCAGTTCACTGCTGAGTCTAATAAGTCAACAACATAAACTCACTAAATGTCAAGAAAGGAAATATTTTGACTCCTATTTTCATTCTAAACAGAAAAATCCAACCGTCTGAGCTGAAGTTTGTGTCTCTGACTGAACTGAGATCAGTTTAATCTGCTCGTTAACTCGTCGCCAAACTCACTTCATTCAAACTGGACCTGAACTGAATCACAGTCACAAACACTAACATGTAACTTTACTGTGTGTTTGACGAGGTTCTAGTTAAAAACTCACAAAGTATCTGCAGCACAGCTGAAGGATTTTATAACACAAGTTGTTACCTGAATGTTTCTTCATGACAACTTGTGAGTTGTGTGTGAGTTGTTGTGTAGTGACCTCATAGAAACTAACAGTCAGTTAAAGTGATGTTGGTCTGTAAAAGTCACTAAAGCTGCTTTGTTGAACCAAAGTAACAACAACTGAACATGTATTTGACCTTTGCACTCTCATTAAACACACAAGTCATCAGATTTCACACATGATTCATGTTTAACGGTCATCTCAACTCACAAAGCATCTGCAGTGCAGCTGTAGGATTTTACACGGTCCATCAGTTTAATATTAGTTTTTACTTGTATTTTTTTTTTCATGAAAATCCAAGAAACAAGTGAAGAAACAACAGTGTTGTTTTTGAGTCTTTGAGTCGACCGTCACTGTGAAAACAACTAAAGTGAAAACTGAAGTCGTGCCAACAAACCAAGTCGACCTGTTTGTTGTCTTGTCATCAGATGTGGAGGGCAGAGAACATGAAACTATTCCAGCCTCTCTTTGTTTAAACACTTCCTGAAACTATCACTCAAACACAAACTGAGAACAGGTCGCCATTTTGTTTGAACTCCACAAAAGTTCTTTTTCATGAAAACTGATTCTTTCCATCAAACTTTACACACAGCTGTCATATAAACATGTGACAGCATCATTTAGACTCTGGTGTGATGGATTTAAACAGCAACATCTAAATACTTGTGTCTTCATGAGGTCATCATGTCACATATTCACCTGTATAAAAACTGAGCTGCTGTTTTATTGTCACAGTCACTGCAGGTTTGTTGTGTCTCTGAACAGGTTTAACTGTGATGGTACGTTCAGTATAAAGACTGTTGTCATGTTGTTGTACAGTAACACAACACTGTGAATAGATCAGAGATGATCACTGCACTGACACAATCATTGAACCAGAGCAGGATTGATGCACATCTGTTTGTCCAGTTAGACTCCAGCTCACTCTGCCTGTCTGCTGTCACCTGGTTCTGACCCGTCTCCATTTGGACCTAAAGTTCTGAGGATGTGACGGCTGTCAGTCGGATCAACAGACACCAGCAGCGTCTGCCGGTGTCTGCAGAAGAAGGGACACATCCTGTTTGAGCTCATCTGGACTTTAACGGGTCAGAACCCTGACAGGTAGCAGGACACACCTTTGATGAAGAAACTCTGCTGTCATGGAGCTCCATTTTATACTCGATGACAGCAGTGATTCAATCTTTCACACTGTTACTTCCTGTTTGTACATCTGTATGTTCATGAGTTCATTCACTGACTCTTCTATGATCTGTGACTTTTCTGTCAGACTGAGTCTCTTCATGTTTACTGTGATTGAATCAGTTTTTCCTCGTGTGCTTTGAGTCGACTGTCAATGTGAAAACAGCCAAAGTTAAAACTGAACTGGTGCCAACAAACCAACCCGACCTGTTTGTTCACATGAAGGTTTGTTAAGTTGTTGTTATTTGTGAAATGCAGTGAGAGCAGTGTTCAGTCTCGGCTCTGATGCAGCGTGTAATCTGTGATGTAACTAAAGTTATCAAACAGATGTAGTTGAGTAAAAAGTAGAATATTTGCCTCCAAAATGTGGAAGAATAAAGTTGCAGTGCAGGACAGACGGATCAGGAGCTGCAGTTTAACCATTTACTATGACGTCATCATATAGACTGAGCCCTCAGCATCAACAGTCTCTTCTTTACGTCACTTTGACCTGAAATGTGATCAATAATCAAACACATTCCCCCTGAATTAGTTTTTAGTGTTTTCTAGAAGCTTTTTCCAGAGGAGCCGTCTTATTTTGAAGGATCTGACTCCCTGAAAATAAGTGTACATTATCCGAGTACTGTGCTGAAGTACAACCTGGAAGTTCTTGTACTCTGCTTGAGTATTTGTGCTCCTTCACACTTACTGAGCTGAATCTCAGCCCTCTGAGATACTGAACTTTACATTTTGTTGTGAATATGACAGATAATTCTGACAGACAGATGTGTGACGGCGCATTTATGAGGTGACAGTCACTCCTCTTGGGATTAAATAACATTCATTCAGATTTTACGGACCTGGACGTGAAATAATGTTTTTATTGAGCCGTTTAATGTTTAATATTTAACATTTAGATTTAGATTTTTTATTTTGATTGAACATTAACATATTTTTTTTTTTACAAGAGAATTAAATATCACAACGTTCACAATAATATTGTAAATTTGGTCAAAAGTACAATTAAAAAATTCACATATTTTTTTAAAGTGGTTTGTTGTTAAATGTGGCGAAACGTTGCTGTTTATTTTAACATGCGCAACTTTACAATGTGTTGCTCGTTGTGGGTCGAGCTGCAGCCTCACAGCTGCCAAGTCCGCTTATTATAAGCGACTTTGGGCTTGTTTTTCTGTAAAGTCGCTTATAAATATTGGCAGTTGCGGGTTGTCAGTCACACGCCTCTCTGGCTGTTTCCTCCTCAGTTTACTTTCACTTTCTTTGACAGTTGTGTCGCAGATAGTTTCTCCGTCTGAACCTCCAGCTGAAGGTAATGTAATGAATCTGACATGTTCGACTCGCTGACACAAGCTCTACTTTTCATTGTTACACCGGAAACAGCACACAAAGTGAAGCTCGGTTGTTTATTTCTCGACGAACTTGTTTAAGTTTAAACTCGGGACGACGGAGGAGAAACAACTGCCGATAAGAATATCCGCCATTTTGTGTCGATAACTGCGGAGTTTAATCAGTGAAATAATCAAGTGTAATAAAGTAGAAGTGAGTGAGTTGGTCAGTGTGTGAACACAGAGTGGTTGTCACTGTGTAGCTCCACTTACTGATGACTGAAGGCAGCTTCTCCTGCCTGAATCAGCCTGTGGAGGAGGCCGAGACGAGCCGCCGCTCTCCCGCTGTCTGACGCACTAAACGCGGCTGCAGAGCAGCTGTTCGCCTGGATGCGGGAGCTGGAGGTGCTGAGGGGGCTGCAGCACCCCCTGAAACGAGACTGTAACATAATCCGAATTTACTAGAAGGCCCGAATCATTAAGAATCTGTCATTAACAGCGTTTCACACAGTTTATAAAGGTTCTCTTAACTCAACAACAAGTCTGTGGACTTCGTCTCCCTGCTGTTGACTGTAGCTGATGTGACTATAATATGTTGGTGTTCAGGATCTTGTTAATAATCATCAGATACTTGTTGTCCTGGAAATTCAAATGAGCCTAAACACATGAATGTGGCCCACCATTTATGGAATTAGATTTGTGGCAAACAAAAAAAAAAAATTAAAATAAAATAAATAAATAATTCTTAAATGTCAAACAAAAATAGGAATTTGAGAGAACATAAAACTAATTTCAAAAATAAAAGTTATAACTTGCAATCAAATAATGTGTCAGATAGTGTAAAGTATTGTTCTTTTACTCCTCTAATAATGCATTATTTAGTTGACGGTTCCCTCTGCTTCTCTCTCTCCGCTCAGACTTTTGCGCTGACTCTCAGCTCTGCGGTCTCTCTGCAGCTCTGTCTCGTTTGCGCTCCTGACTGTCTGTTTGCAGTTTGGGCACAAATCTCTCGGGTGGGCGGGCTTTATCAGCAGAGCGTTCTCATTGGCTAATTAGTTTTTGACTGACACAGCTCAGAACCTATGTGTAGGCAGCTGGCGCGCTAAACGACTCTGGCTTTAAAACGGAGAGAAGAAGAAGAAGAAGAAGAAGAAGAAGGTGACGACGACACTGAAGAACAACATTAACAACCCACAACAAGACAAACTAATGAGATATAAGTAGTTATTACAGATATTGTTCTTCTCTCCGTTTTGAAGCCAGGGTCTCTGCAGCTGCCTACACATAGGTACTGAGCTGTGTCAGTCAAAAACTAATCAGCCAATGAGAACACTCTGCTGATAAAGCCCGGCCAAAACGGCAAACATGAAGTCAGAGAGCAGAAATGAGACAGAGCTGCAGAGTTAGGGGGGGGGCCATACTGCAAATTTTGGTATCAATCCGATACCAAGAAATTACAGGGCCAGTATTGCCGATACTGATACTGATACTTTTTACGTGAAAATTCCTGATCATTGAGTGATTTTGTACTTTTGCCTCTAATTAGCTGATCATGATTGTGATAATAATAAAACACAGGACAAAGATTTTAGCCAAATAAGAACATAATATTTAACATAATTAAATCTATAACCTATAATCTGCATGATAGGAATACTAATGTTCCTTCAACAGATACACAAAAGGGTTGTTATACTCTGCCATATTCATCCTTCAGAGTGAACCTGAGTGAGTGGAGAGAGAGAGGTGGAGAGGAGCACTGTGCATAAGGACTGAGAGAGACGCTGTGATCACACAAACTCTGTGAAGAAATACAAGTGATTTGCTGAACTTATAGAAGAGAAACTACAACAAAAAAATATCGATCTCATCGCGCTGGTATCGATCCGATACCAATACTCACCTTGGTATTGATACTATCGATATTTGGATCGATCTGCCCACCCCTATTGCAGAGAGACGCAAAGTCTGAGCGGAGAGAGAGCAGCAGGGGGAACCTAAACAAAATAATGCATTATTAGAGGAGTGAAAGAACAATACTTTACACTATCTGACTAATTATTTGATTACAAGTTATACATTTTATTTTTGAAATTAGTTTTATGTTCTCTCAAATTCATATTTTTGTTTGACATTTAAGAATTATTGTTTGTTTTTTTTGGCACAAATCTGATTCCATAACCATTTATTATGATGTCATCATATAGACTGAGCCCTCAGCTTCAACAGTCTCTTCTTTATGTCACTTTGACCTGAAATGTGATCAATGATCAAACACATTCCCCCTGAATTAGTTCTTTAGTGTTTTCTAGAAGCTTTTTCCAGAGGAGCCGTCTTATTTTGAAGGATCTGACTCTCTGAAAATAACTGAGTACATTATCCGAGTACTGTGCTGAAGTACAACCTGGAAGTTCTTGTACTCTGCTTGAGTATTTGTGCTCCTTCACACTTACTGAGCTGAATCTCAGCCCTCTGAGATACTGAACTTTACATTTTGTTGTGAATATGACAGATAATTCTGACAGACAGATGTGTGACGGCCATAGTTCGAATTACGGGGGAGCTAAGGGGAGCTCGGCTGCCCTGAAAAGGACCTGAGCTCCCCTGAAAGCCTACTTTGAGACATTTAGGGGGAGCTCTAAAACACTCTTCATTTTTGTGTCACATAGATTTTGATTTTCTGTACATAAGGTAAACCTATTGTTTTAAATGGCCGAACACGCACCAAAAGCGTTATGACGCGAAGATAAAAGCCGGTAAAGTCCGGCGGGGAGGATCGGAGCCTCCGCCTCAGCTCCGCCGCTCCTCAGCTGTTGATCCTTGGTGTGACTGCTGCTGCCGTCACTGCCGTCACGGCCGGACTCGGCTGCGCTCTGAACGACCGGGAGCCACTCCGTGAGTCGGTGTCCGACTCACGGAGCCTGCTATATAAACCTAACAACAGCGATTAATTAATAGTGTAGAGTTATGATTAGCTGTGCTTTATGTGACTTTAACCCAGCTGGAAGAAAAAATAAAAGATGATATGAGGAAAGTAGCAGCACCCAACAGCTGCCCTCCTGCCTTCTGTAACTTTATAGTCTACTCAAAAATAAATGTATAGGCCGAGCAAATTAATGAGGGTATCTGTGATATCCAAAGATTTTGCATAAATAGCGACCTTTTTCTAAAATACTGCTTGTTTTGTGGTGTTGGCATGTCAGATCTGATCACTGCAGGCATCAGATTTGCCTGCACTGCAAGCGATAATTGAGTCGCGCCTATGATCGCTTTCAGTGCGTTTGAGCCTGCTTTCTTTACGTGGTTGTAAACAGAACTTTTAGCCCTAATTCAATTTACCCACCCATTGTACCAATCCACAGAAAGAAAGGAAACGACAGTTCTGATCTCAGTTCTGAGTGAGAAATTGTGCTGCTGCATGTTTCCTGTCCTGTCCCACATGTGATTCTTGAAGGAGTGTGTATGAGAAGCAACAACTTTGACTGTGTCCCTGCTGATTTTGTGATTTTGTATTTATTTTTTTTGCTCTGATTATTAAATGTATTCTTTGATTTTGAAGCAGTAGCCTTATAATGTTGTTATTTAGCCTCTCTGAAATGCTATTAACAGTATTAACTGTAGTAGTAACAGTAGAATGTTTTTCGCAGTTACCCTGCAATTGATCGCGTTGCCGCGCATTTTGTATGTGCATGTGACACGTTTTTATTAGCGGTGCACACTGGAAAATAGGGCTCCCCCGAAAGCCACTGTGTAATTCGAACCCTGGTGACGGCGCATTTATGAAGTGACAGTCACTCCTCTTGGGATTAAAAAACATTCATTCAGATTTTACGGACCTGGACGTGAAATAATGTTTTTATTGAGCCGTTTAATGTTTAATATTTAACATTTAGATTTAGATTTTTTATTTTGATTTAACATTGACATTATATTTTTTTTTACAAAAGAATTAAATATCACAACGTTTTAAAGTGGTTTGTTGTTAAATGTGGCGAAAAGTTGCTGTTTATTTTAACATGCGCAACTTTACAAGGTGTTGCTCGTTGTGGGTCGTGCTGCAGCCTCACAGCTGCCAAGTCCGCTTATTATAAGCGACTTTGGGCTTGTTTTTCTGTAAAGTCGCTTATAAATATTGGCAGTTGCGGCTTGTCAGCCACACGCCTCTCTGGCTGTTTCCTCCTCACAGTTTACTTTCACTTTCTCTGACAGGTGTGTCGCAGATAGTTTCTCCGTCTGAACCTCCAGCTGAAGGTAATGTAATGAATCTGACATGTTCGACTCGCTGACACAAGCTCTACTTTTCATTGTTACACCGGAAACAGCACAAAAAGTGAAGCTCGGTTGTTTATTTCTCGACGAACTCGTTAAAGTTTAAACTCGGGACGACGGAGGAGAAACAAACTACTGCCGATAAGAATATCCGCCATTTTGTGTTGATACATGCGGAGTTTAATCGGTGAAATAAGAAAGTATAATAAAGTAGAAGTGCAGTGAGTTGGTCAGTGTGTGAACACAGAGTGGTTGTCACTGTGTAGCTCCACTTACTGATGACTGAAGGCAGCTTCTCCTGCCTGAATCAGCCTGTGGAGGAGGCCGAGACGAGCCGCCGCTCTCCCGCTGTCTGAAGCACTAAACGCGGCTGCAGAGCAGCTGTTGGTGTCGGTGAATAATCTGTGGTTGTATTTACAGTCCAGGACTGATGAGGAGGCAGTAAGAGGACATCCAGGAGTCTGAAGCTTTATTTAATTAATACAAATAGAACTTCATCACTGAGCAACAGTCAGCAGGAACACGTGGCTCTCAGTGTCAGTACTTAAAGTGCCCGTTACGTTACTGGAGTATTTCTGCTCCTGATTACTTCTCAGAGGAAGAGATTCTCATTTTTACTTTGCAGAGAAATGTTTTAAATAAACAGCAGATGACCAGATTGACTCTTTTAGATTAAAAGATATCAGAGAAACGTGTGTGTTGACTCCACCACAGCGTCATGACGTCATCTAGTGGACTGATCCAAGTCCAGCAGCTGATGTTCTGACAGGAGACGTGACGTCAGTGAGAGACGTCATAGCCTCTACAGACAAAACCCACCTGAACACACCTGAGACTTTCATATTTTATAACAACACAACAGGTTATTAGAACAATTTCTGCCTCTTGGTTAAATCAACTTGTCAGTATTTGTTTTTAATCAGTTATTTAACACTCCAAGCTCCACAGAAAGTCTCCACAGTCATGTACAGAAGGACAGAGACTGTTTTTATACCCTTTAAAATGTGATAATGTTTACGTAGAAATGACATGAATAAAATTCAAAGTAAATATTATAAAACATATAATGAGAGATCGTCCTCTGGAGTCACTGGTGTTACTGTGTGATAAAAGGTCTTTTATTTTGAAATGAAACTCAGACTGATGACATCACTGTCCTTCCTGCAGATCTGTGAAGACAGGTCCTGGATCAGTCCACTGTCTCTTTTCTGTCAGAAGACATTTTCACATTTGTCTCCAGATTTCACGTCACTGCTGTGAGCGACTTTATTAGTAGAGAACAGTAAAAAACAGAATACAAATGATTTAATGACATGATTTAGTTTTGGTTTGATGTCCTGTAGCAGCCATTTAGTTAAATATGTATTAATAGAGTCAGTGAGTTGTGGAATAATGTGCTCTGAGTTTAAATGTTAGAAGAGGAAGTCGACTTTCAGACATTTTGTCCTTCAAGAGTGTTTCTGACCCAAAGGCTGATTTCAGTTGATGTGCAGATGAATGATTTGTGTTTCCTCTCCAGATGAAAGTGTGTGTGAGATGAGCAGCATGAATCAGTGTGAGGATAGAGAGGAGGGAGGCCCTCCCTCTAAAACCACTGGACCAGGACCTGAACCTGGACCTGAGCCCAGCTGCGTGTCCTTTAAGAGTGACGGGTCAATAGGTCGGTTCATTGGTTTTAAAGGACAACCAGCTCCTGCTGTAAAGAGGTAAGCTGTTAATAACATTAATATGTGACTGATTTATGCAATATTACCCGAGAGGGTGTGCTTTAACGTCATTTGAGCAGCACATTACCCCTCTCGGGTAATATTGCGATTATACAACAAATACCAACACAAATATAAAATGTATCATCAAAATATATCCATGTTGATGGACATTTTGCTCTCAAATTTGAAAGGTCTTTGCGAGTGTGCGTCGTGTTTCCATGGAAACACATGGGGTCTGACTAATAACTGAAACAAAATCAGTCACGTCAGTAGACTCATATGTGTCATGGAACATAGTTTACAGAGATGGACAGAGTACTCGACCCCGGTACTTGAGTAAGAGTACAAATACTACTGGTCAAAATTTACTGTGTTACAAGTAAAAGTAGCTCAGTCGACATGTTACTCAAGTAAGAGTAAAAAAGTACTTGCTATTAAAGGTACTTAAGTATCCAAAAGTACATGCTTTTAAATTCACTTTAAGTAAAAGTAAGAGTAAATTTCTTATTTTTCACATCAATGAATTACTATAATTTTTTCCAAATGAATTTAAGGACCTTTTAACTCTTGTTTCTGAGAATTAACTCTTTGAAACCACCTGCACTGATGTGCCTGCTTATGGAGTCCAGATAAGGCCAAGGACTTTCTGAAAGTTCCTGCTCCGGATCATTATCAGACTCAGACTGAGACTCAGTGGATTGTCTTTCTTCTCCTGATGCAGCCGTTGTCGCGGTTTTGTGTTGACAAACGCAGTCGAGAGCGTGGCTACTTTGGTGGTATCCTTATGGGGAGGGATGATGTATTTCCGCTTTTACGTAGATCCCAGTGGAGAGCGGGCACTGTGATAGGTTTCCTTCTTTGACAAACAGCTTGTGTCCAATAGTATTTTAGAAAAAAAAAAAAAAAAGAGCAGACCTGAAAGTAACAAGTATTTTTCAGCCTTCCTAGAAATTAACTCGAGTGAGAGTAAAAGTATTTATCTTGGAAATGTATTCAAGTAAGAGTAATAAGTACGGGGCGGCAATTTGTTACAGGCATTTAATTCCTTCCTCTCAAAAATCGTGGACGAAAATGTCCCAAACTTCTCCAGCTTCTCTGTGAATTCTCTGGCATCCTTCTGGCCAATAGTTGTCTTCTGCAAGTGAAGTTGTTGCGGCGAAGGAAACGATTCAGCTGACCAGCACTCACTGCAAACTCCCCATCTCTGCTGTCACTCAGACATTTGTTTCTCCATCACCCTGATCATTTTGCGGGACACTCTCTCGTGGCGTGCCCGTTTGCTGAGAACTCATCCCCGCATGTTTATCTCAGGCTCCTCGCTCGCCTTCTTCCTCCCTCCACCAGGCAGCCTGGCCCTGCTGCTGTCCTCCTCGGACAGCTCCGTTTTATTTTTTTTTTGTTGTATAATCATGTTTTAACTGTGAAGAAAAATGTTTTTTGAAACCTGATGTTTATTTTCAGCTTCGTTCTTCTTCACTTAAATGTATCTTCTCACTTTAGAAAGCTGCCCAATAGAACCAGTCTGCAACTCTTCATTTCACTTTATTGAATTAGTTTGGTCCAATATTCTCTGAAGGTTTATTCCTGATGTTTTCCACTATTTTATGGACAGAAGCTTCTGTGTCTGAAGACTAGAAAGTGAATTCACATCTCTGGTGGTGTTCTTCTCTGTCCAACAGGAGACCAGCCTCTACTGGACCTGGACCTGGACCTGAGCCCAATTGTGTGTCCTTCAAGAGTGACGGGTCAATAGGTCGGTTCATTGGTTTTAAAGAACAACCAGCTCCTGCTGTAAAGAGGTGAGCTGTTAATAACATTAATATGTGACTGATTCATGTTTTAACTGTGGAGAAAGATGTTTTTTGAAACCTGATGTTTATTTTCAGCTTCGTTCTTCTTCACTTAAATGTATCTTCTCACTTTAGAAAGCTGCCCAATAGAACCAGTCTTCAACTCTTTTTCGACTAGAAAGTGAATTAACATCTCTGGTGGTCTTCTTCTCTGTCCAACAGGAGACCAGCCTTTACTGGACCTGGACCTGAATATGAGCCCAGCTGTGTGTCCTTTAAGAGTGACGGGTCAATAGGTCGGTTCATTGGTTTTAAAGGACAACCAGCTCCTGCTGTAAAGAGGTGAGCTGTTAATAACATTAATATGTGACTGATTCATGCAATATTACCCGAGAGGGTGTGCTTTAACGTCATTTGAGCAGCACATTACCCCTCTCGGGTAATATTGCGATTATACAACAAATACCAACACAAATATAAAATGTATCATCAAAATATATCCATGTTGATAGACATTTTGCTCTCAAATTTGAAAGGTCTTTGCGAGTGTGCGTCGTGTTTCCATGGAAACACATGGGGTCTGACTAATAACTGAAACAAAATCAGTCACGTCAGTAGACTGATTCAAGAGTGACCAGTCAAAGGATGCAGTCGTTAACTTCAAACAAGCACATTGGTCAGACAGACAGTAAGTTGTTGTCCTGTTGCTCTCTGTTGATGTTCCTCCTCATTAAATCCAGTCTGACCAGTTGTCCTGATGGTCTTCATGTTCTCAGAGTGATGATGGAGGTCAGAGCAGGATTAGTATTAAAGGACAGGTTCACATTTCTTCATGTCCGTCCCTAAACAACTCTGACAGGACAGAGTTCCTCCTGTGGACAAACAGCAGTGACTCACCTCCTGCTGAAATCTGACCTGCTGCTGAGGAGAGGAAGGGCTGTGTGTTATATCTGACGTTACAAGGGCCCGACCCATCCGGACCTCATGGGGCCGGTACCGAAACCCATATAAAAAAAAACTCTAACTGATATATCGGCCGATTAGATATAAAATATATGAAAACAAATAGCGTCTTTACTGATCTCTTGAATATAGTTCAAACACTTGAGACAAATATATGAACTGAAGGCAGAACATTGACTGTTTTACAATATTTGTTATTTTTATTATAATATAAAAGTGTTACAAATACGTTACGTAGAGCGTTTTGAAACTCAGACGTTAATTATTTCAAGTCATGTCTACATAATATATAGCTTATATTTACAAATGATGAATTCATTATTATCTTTATATTTAGGCCGTTGTATCATTGTAGAACATACACTGCTTGTTATAAAGGTAATTAATCACTGGCGATTAATAACACACTCTTAAATGGGGCACCATGTCTGTTGTTTTACTATTGGAATAATCCGAAGGACATTATACCAAACATTTAACTACACAAGATTGGCTTGAACAGTCCAAATCAATTTCAAATCAATTTATCTCATATTCTGGAGCAGGACTTCTTTGCACAGATCCATCGGTTCCAAACAACGACAAAAGGTTATATATATGTTTATTAACTAAATAATTCAGGGTAAAATAAATGGAATGACAATTTAGACGAACAAAAGATAACTAAATGTAAAGACTGTAAGAAGCAAAGTAATAAAGTTATGTGACCGTCGGTAGATGGTGAAGTTAAAGGGTCAGGTTTTTATATATTAAATATTATGGGAGTAATTTTTAATACTACCGAGACCCTAATCTCAATTCTCTTAAATTCATAAGCTAGAAGTCAGAACTTTAGACAGAAGTCAGAACTTTAGATTTCAGCTGGGAGAGTGTTCCAGAGAGTGAGGGCTGTCACACAGGAGGCTCTGTCACTGAGGGTTTGTAATTTGGTGTGAGGGATGGAGAGCTGGTGTGTGCCTGATGAGCGCAGCGTCCGGGACTGGGTGTAGGGGTGGAGGAGGTGAGACAGATGTTGGGGGCGAGGGAATGGAGAGATTTATAGGTCAGGAGGATAATTTTGTAAGTGATGCATGATTTAACTGGGAGCCAGTGAAGGCGGATGAGAGTGGGGGTGATGTGTTGCCAGGGCTTGGTGCAGGTGAGAACCCTGGCAGCAGAGTTCTGCACATACTGGAGCCTATCCAGGGTTTTGGAAGGGAGCCCGGACAGGACCCCATTGTAGTAGTCCAGGCGGGAGGTGATGAAGGCATGGATGAGGGTCTCAGCCACAGGTTCAGAGAGGGAGGGCCGGAGTCTGGAGATGTTTTTGAGATGGTAAAAAGTTGATTTTGTGATGGATTTTATGTGTGATTGGAAAGATAGCGTGGAATCGAGGATGACACCCAGGTGTCAGGGAGGAGAGTAATGGTGGACCTCCCACTTGTGTGGTCGCAATCGGGGATCGACACTTTTTATCTGCCATGATGGCGACGCGCCGGAGATGCAGCAGCTAACATGAGTCGTCCCAAAACTCTCTTTTTAGTAAACTCTGTGTACACAAACAATGTTGCAATGCTCGTGTTCATGTGTAGAGCTCAGTCTCAGTCTTTGACAGTATGTGTTAGCAGCCGACTCCTCCTGTGTTTTCTAAAGTGCCCTCAACTGTTAAATCAGCTGCTGTAGTTGATCTGAAGTTCACAGACTTTCCATTTAAACACCTGTTCGCAGCGAGCGTCCATGTTTTTTAGATCAGATCCACTAGGAAGCTTTTAGATTGGAAGTTGTGAATACTGACCTCCGGCTTGCAAAGGGACGCACCAAGAAGCCAGTGTTTTCCCCTCACTGATCTCTGGTGCATCTGTTTTGTTCCTGTGTTTCCTGCAACTCTCATCTGTTCTCACTGATTTGCCCTTTGGACTTTTCTCTGCCTTCCTTTGTTGCTGCCTTTTCTGTTTTCTAGCTGCCTGTCTCTGTATCTGCATTTGTTCCCTCGCCATTTAAAATGAGATCAGATAAACCTGTATTGATCCCCCTGTAGGAGAAATTGAATTTGGCACAACAGCAGAGGAAATAGTCAGTGCTGCAACAAGTGAGGTAGGAGTTGACTAAGATAGAAAATAAACTAAAAATATATCAAGGATGTTGTAAACTCCTGACACTTGATCCTGGTCCTGTGTCATCCATCCCTGCTGATGCTCAGACAGACCTCCAGTTAGCAGCCTTAGCCGATCTGCAATCAGACCTCCAGCTGCCCACCTCCAGTCCTGCTGCTTTACAGGCATCAAGCCTCAGTCCTGGTGAACTGTCTTCAGTCTCTTGCTCTGTTCTGCAGCCACTAGTCTCTGGTGCACTCTCCAGCCTGACCTCCTGAGGGCGTTTTGCCTGTGCCATCTTGTTGCCGTACTGACCTGCTCTGGCCTTTGCCTCAGCTTCCTTTTCAGGCAATGTCCACCCCCGAGCTTTACACCTAAAAATAACCTGTTGATAGTCGTTGTGGTGATAATCACCCAAAAGCAACAAAAGAAAAAGTTGATAAATAACTTTAGACTCACACAAATCAGACTAATTAAATATCAAAATCAAGTTTATTGAGACTCTTCACCAATGTGCACTGGACAGTTAGCATCCAGCTAGCTTGTGTTAGCTGTGTATTGCTGTCCACAGTATTAAACGGGTCAATAAGAGCTGGAGGGACTAAACCAGACAAGCTGCTGAACCAACCCAGTAAACTGACTGACTGTTGATTCACAGTGGGATCAGCAGTACGACCAACACTGTGATGTCAGAGAAAACATGTTTCATTGTTGTCATCAACACTTCTCTCAACGGACCTTCAGCTTGTGTTTCTCTCTGAGTGGACAGACACAATGTGACTGATTCTTCATGATTCCTCCACAGAGTCGACCAGGAGAGCTCAGAGGTTCCCAGAGGTCCGTCTGTCCAGCAGCATCAGACACACCTGGACTCCATATTTATGGTCTGTACATGAACAACAACTACTTTTACATCCAGTCTGTTCACAATAATCTCCATGCTGCACTTTACAGACCAGTGGTGAATCTGTCCAACATGGATCTGATGTTTGGCTCCATGATGTTAAATGTTGTCATTCACAGTCAATATTCTGTTTCAGCTGCTGGAGGAGAACATTGTGACTTTTGTGAAGAATGAGCTGAAGAAGGTCCAGAAGGTTCTGGGTTCAGATTACCCAGAATGCTTAGAGAGTCAGAGGGAGGATGGGGAGGTGTTGGACGGTGAGGATGAAGAGCAGAGGAGGAGCAGCAGAGAGGCATTTCTGAAGATCACACTTCACTTCCTGAGGAGAATGAAGCAGGAGGAGCTGGCTGACCTCCTGCAGAGCAGTAAGAGGATTTCTCTAAAGATTTAACATGTTGGATAAATGAGACACTTACTGAAGTCTGATGATGATGAATCTGTTTATATATACAATCTTTAGGGGAAGGAAATTGTTTTTGTCTTTATAAGTAACTTCATGATCTTTTTTTCTTGTGTGTTTATTTAGAAAGTCATTCTGCAGTTTGTCAGCGTAAACTCAAATCTAACCTCCAGAAGAAGTTCCAGTGTGTGTTTGAGGGGATCGCTAAAGCAGGAAACCCAACCCTTCTGAATCAGATCTACACAGAGCTCTACATCACAGAGGGAGGGACTGCAGAGGTCAATGATGAACATGAGGTCAGACAGATTGAAACAGCATCCAGGAAACCAGACAGACCAGAAACAACAGTCAGACAAGAAGACATCTTTAAACCCTCACCTGAAAGAGATGAACCAATCAGAACAGTGATGACACAGGGAGTGGCTGGCATCGGGAAAACAGTCTTAACACAGAAGTTCACTCTGGACTGGGCTGAAGACAAAGACAACCAGGACATACAGTTCACATTTCCATTCACCTTCAGAGAGCTGAATGTGATGAAAGAGGAAAAGTTCAGCTTGGTGGAACTTGTTCATCACTTCTTCACTGAAACCAAAGAAATCTGCAGGTTTGAAGAGTTCCAGGTTGTGTTCATCTTTGACGGTCTGGATGAGTGTCGACTTCCTCTGGACTTCCACAACACTGAGATCCTGACTGATGTTAGAGAGTCCACCTCAGTGGATGTGCTGCTGACAAACCTCATCAGGGGGAAACTGCTTCCCTCTGCTCGCCTCTGGATAACCACACGACCTGCAGCAGCCAATCAGATCCCTCCTGAGTGTGTTGACATGGTGACAGAGGTCAGAGGGTTCACTGACCCACAGAAGGAGGAGTACTTCAGGAAGAGATTCAGAGATGTGGAGCAGGCCAGCAGAATCATCTCACACATCAAGACATCACGAAGCCTCCACATCATGTGCCACATCCCAGTCTTCTGCTGGATCACTGCTGCAGTTCTGGAGGATATGTTGAAGACCAGAGAGGGAGGAGAGCTGCCAAAGACCCTGACTGAGATGTACATCCACTTCCTGGTGGTTCAGACCAAACAGAAGAATGTCAAGTATGATGGAGGAGCTGAGACAGATCCACACTGGACTCCAGAGAGCAGGAAGATGATTGAGTCTCTGGGAAAACTGGCATTTGATCAGCTGCAGAAAGGAAACCTGATCTTCTATGAATCAGACCTGACAGAGTGTGGCATCGATATCAGAGCAGCCTCAGTGTACTCAGGAGTGTTCACACAGATCTTTAAAGAGGAGAGAGGACTGTACCAGGACAAGGTGTTCTGCTTCGTCCATCTGAGTGCTCAGGAGTTTCTGGCTGCTCTTCATGTCCATCTGATGTTCATCTCCCCTAGAGTCAATCTGCTGGCAGAGGAACAAACAACAAACCGTCAATCTGCAGAGAAACATCTCTATCAGAGTGCTGTGGACGAGGCCTTACAGAGTCCAAATGGACACCTGGACTTGTTCCTCCGCTTCCTCCTGGGACTTTCACTGCAGACCAATCAGACTCTCCTGCAAGGTCTGCAGACACAGACAGGAAGTATCTCACAGACAAATCAGCAAACAGTTGAGTACATGAAGAAGAAGATCAGTGAGACTCTGTCTCCAGAGAGAAGCATCAATCTGTTCCACTGTCTGAATGAACTGAACGATCGCTCTCTAGTGGAGGAGATCCAACAGTCCCTGAGTTCAGGAAGTCTCTCTGCGGATAAACTGTCTCCTGCTCAGTGGTCAGCTCTGGTCTTCATCTTACTGTCATCAGAAAAAGATCTGGACGTGTTTGACCTGAAGAAATACTCTGCTTCAGAGGAGGCTCTTCTGAGGCTGCTGCCAGTGGTCAAAGCCTCCAACAAAGCTCTGTAAGTGTGGAGAAGTTTCTTCAGAATGCAGTAAATGTGCTGTCATTGATTCAAATAGAAATATCATCTTCTTGTTCTTCTCATTATTCTTTATCCAGATTGAGTGGCTGTAACCTCTCAGAGAGAAGCTGTGAAGCTCTGTCCTTCGTTCTCAGCTCCCAGTCCTCTAGTCTGAGAGAGCTGGACCTGAGTAACAACAACCTGCAGGATTCAGGAGTGAAGCTACTTTCTGCTGAACTGAAGAGTCCACACTGTGTCCTTGAAACTCTCAGGTCAGGATTCATTAATTATTTCATAATTTCATGTGCCTTTACAATTTGAGCAGGTCTTGATCATACTAATAACATAATTCAATTCATTTAAAAGACCCAACATTTCCCCCACGAGCAAGCTCTTACACAGTGTTGAGAAAAACCGTGGCCGGCTGTCATTTGTCTCAACTGGTTGGGTTGGGTCAGTCAAAACCGACGGAGACTGTCTTCCGGGGTAAAGTTCACTGAAGTCTCGGTCCGGAGGGCTGACCGTCGCAGAGATTATTTTTCATTGGAAACACTCGTTGAGGTGAAGTGTTTTTGCCGGTGACAGACGCATGGCAGAAATGTGAGGAGGAGTCTGTAGGACGGGCGGCAGGAAGGACGCTTCTCCACGTACAGCTGTGGTATTTTTAACTTGTTGCCAAAGACAGTTACAGATACTACGTTGCCTTAGTTTGGTTCTGTAACATTGTTTTGTGGGACATTTCTCTGTATTATGTTGAGTGAGGGATCTGTGCAGTTAACAGACCATCAGACAGACACGCCCTCCACAATACTGCAGCTCTGATGCTATCAGACAAGTATCATATACATAAGTTATTGAAGTATTACATAAATAAAATGTTTAATTTAGAAAGAAAAAAGAAATCAATCAATTGTGTATCATTACAGCCCTAAAGTTTGGTGGGTCAGGATCTCAATCAAAACACATTATAACAGCACCTGTATGATTATAAACTGTCCACAGGTTTAGATTGACAGGAGGACACCTGGGAAACACCATGAAAACACACCGACGTCATAGGGCTGGGCGATATGGCCTCAAATCAATATTACGATATATTGAGCAACTCACCTCGATAACGATAAATGAACGATAAGTATGTAATGACAACAACTGAACAGGTTTAAAAGTATAAAATATACAGTCCCTTATAAATAATTCTAAGCTTCTCGCTTTTTTTATTTCTTCGAATTGAATCACGTGGTTGTACTGCAGGTGGTGGAAGAGGTTGGATGTAAATAAATAAACATTTTGAGGACTTCAGAATCAGGATCTAAGACTTGAGAAAAAATAGTGAAGTTGACATTGCTGCTTAATAATATGTTAACCTCCTGAGCATTAGAGAACTTTTTTTTACCATTATTTTCTTTATCATTATGTATTTTGATAGACACAGAATCTGTTTCAGAAGTCAGTGGGTCTCATGACATGGAAGCTATTGAGAAAAAAATCAAGATTTCTGCATATTAATATTCATATAAAACAATATTCATATAAAATAGAGGAAGCACTAAAGTGCAATAAACATAGCTGTGTCTCATTCGTCCAGTTTACTAATACAATCTGCTGCTGGAGTCACTGGGCCCCATGACATGGAAGATATTCAAAGAACTGCAATTATTTTGTATTAATATATTTATGCAAAGTAATTTGATGACAGTCCCTAAATCAGTTTCCAGCGATTCAGTGCCATGTTCTGGGAGGTGAGCTAACCGTCCTCCTGCTGCTAACACTGGGTGAACCTCAGTGAAGTTGAAGCTGGACCCAGGTAGACTTTAGAATCAAGCCGACCCGAGCCCGTGCACGTTGTGTCTGAGCCCGGCCCGACACATTGAATGTAATTATGAGCCAGAGACCGATTTAAACCTGACAACTGTTTAATACGTGGGCTGTTATAACTGACGTTCTCGACTACAATTGTGAGTTGTTTGAACCACAGAAATCTTAATGAATAATGCAACAAGCCGCACTTAATGCGCTCGACAAAGCCGACACATGTAATTATCACGGCCCGCGACTTGTTTAAAATGGGTCCACACCTCCGACTTTCCTCCACACTTGCTCAAAGTTAATTCTACTGTTTGGATTTTTTTCTTTACATCTTCATGCTCCATGTTGCACTTAAGCTACACAATCAGTGATGCCGGTAATGCGTTACTAGTTTTGTCATTTTCCTTAGTAAAAAATGTATATTTTTGCTTTCTTCTTGTGTCTCGGGGAGTGACGTCACGTACGCGAGAAGTCACGTTTCTCAGCATGAGGTCACTCACGTGTCAGACCACGCAGAGACACAAATGCAAACAACAATGGAGGGAGCAGAGAGATGCGCGTTTTCTAGCTGGAAATACAGTCATTATTTTGAGTTAATAAAAAACAACAAATACAAATGTCTGATCAATGGACGGCCGGCAGAAGACAGTGGCCTGTTGCAGCCTTTGAACGCAGCATCATTACACAAACTGTCCGCGACTCACAGCGAGAGTGGGTTCACTTGATTACTAACCTGGCATAGTTGGTGTTGCATCGGCGGGCGGAGTTTGCCATCAAATTAATGTAAAATAAGCACATCGGTATACGCCAGGGTAGGTTAATCAAGTGGACCTAACATGTCCCCCTGTTCCTAGTGGGTGTGACGCCTATAAGCCGAATATACCGACATGGCCAAAATGACGTCGATTATCATCGTACATTTCGATATCGGTAAATTTTCGGTTTATCGCCCAGGCCTACAACGTTATCATCATGACGTGTACCGTCACGCCTCTTTAGGAGCTGCAGTGTTGAACTTTCTCTGTGAATTACACAACAGTTTGTCAGAGATGCTTCGATCTGTGTGAATCACCATCGTCGGAGAATTGGCCAACCACCCCTCTGAAGATATGCGGAGGCGCTGTGTTAAAAGGGAGAGAGACAGAAGCCCCATTCACACTGCCTCTTCAAGGCATATCTTGTGTCGATATTCCACCTCACTGAAGGTGTGAAAGTTACAAAGGTGGGATGGTAAGAAGAGAGATTTAAAAAAAAATAAATAAAGAAGAACAACATTGTGGTCCCAAGTATGGTTTTGAAAATACAATATGATATACGGTTAAAATGCTATAAAAATAGAACATTTGAAGACCTTTATAAACTGGACAGATTTGAACACTTAAGATTAATAAGATTAAGAACAATATTATTGGCTCAAGTAAAGTCTCAATAACATGAGCAAAATGAATAAATAGCCAAAGCTATGAAATTACAAATACTGTTGAAAAGTAAACAGAATTAAACTCCATTTTGGAGATGATGAAAATTCTAAATGTAGAATATAATATACATATAAAATATGAATATACAAAGTAAATTAAATATCTTTCACACTGAGGTAACAGCCTTCATCTTCATTTTAGCATGTTTTTATTTGATAAAATGAGCTTTGATCAGATACTCAACATACATCATTTTCTTATTTTCTTCGCCCCCACCCGTCCCCGCCATGCTGCCAGTGCAAAAAATAAATAATAAACTCGAAACACACACCTCAGATGTTGCACTACACATTTTTAATTGTATTTGTCATTGATATACCCTCCCCTGGGAATCCAAATATAGCCATTTCAGCACTGGGTTGGATATCTCTGCTAAAAGCTTCAGATAAAGTTTCAAATATCGTAGTCCAAAAATTATACAGTTTATTAGAGGACCAGAACATATGGGCCAGGTCGGGCTTAGCGATTTGACAACATTAACATGTTTTACTGACTTTTGACTATAATGGATTTGATGGAGAACCTTGAATTGAATCAAACCAAGGCGAGCACATGAGGTCGACCAATTTACTCTATATAATGCACCATCCCAGGCTGCATCTGAGATACTTATTCCAAGTTCTTCTACCCAATCTGCTCTGATCTTATCAAGTGTCACTTTATCGAGTGATGTGATACTATTATAAATTTTTGAAATGAGACCTCCATGGTGCATGGGAGTTTGCAGAATGATATCTATTCCCTTTTTTGGAGGTAAATTAGGAAAGCATGGGCTGATGGTACGAACCAACTGGCGAATCTGAAAATAGCAGAACAGGTTAGAGCGCTGTAAGTTAAATTTGGTGGAAAGAGCATCAAATGTAGCAAAAGTTCTGTCTATGTAGAGATCATTGAATTTACTTAGTCCTGCCCTCTGCCACTGGACAAAGACAGGATCTAATTTGGCTGGGAGAAAGACATGATTATTGCAGATGGGACTATAAAGAGAGAAGTCCGTCAGATTGAAATTTTGTCTAAATTGTGACGAGATTTTTACGGTGGAGATTACAATAGGTCATGAGGAGTATTGTTTAGGAGAGAGGGGGAGCTTCGAGGTAACTAATGCAGGGGGTCATGATGATGATACATGCATTCATTTCTGGTTGGCACCAATCAGCATCTGGTCTTTGAATCCAATAAGCTATTTTTGGTAGGTTTGTTGCCCAATAATAAAACATCAGATTGGGCAGAGCCATACTCCCCTCTGTTTTATGCCTATGAAAGGAATATCTTACGAATTCTAGGATCTTTATTACCCCACAAAAATGAGGACAACAGTTCATCAACAAGTCTGAAGAATGATTTTGGAAGGAAGGCTGGAATACTCTAAAAGCGATATAAAAACCTTGGCAATATGTTCATTTTAATACGTGCTATTTTGCCTGCTAGGGATAGGTCTCTCTGTGCGCCCCCACGGGGCCGTACACAGCGTTGCAGCAAGCTTGGGGAAAGAAAGACACGGAATTTGTCTTCAAATAAGAGCTTGACATTGCACCCCATTGGAGTTTAGAAATGGGTTCTTAGCGGGGGGCTTTTAATTTGAAAGTAGCGACCGTTCCTAGCTAGCCGCTACAACAACAAGCTAACAGCGAAGACAGCTTCAGAGACAGAGAGGACGCTGCATCTCCTGGATCTCAGCAGCTGTCCAGTTGCTCATCTTTACGTCCGCAGATGAAGTGATAGACTGACTGCTGTGATCAGCTCTTTCTTGGTTTTAAAACTCCTCAGCTGTGGGGCGCACAACAGTGCCGCTCATCCACACCTCCGCCCATCTCACGCAATTTCCGGCACATCAACGTCTCGGATTTAGATCGGAATGGAGTTGGATAAAAGTGTACCCTCCGAGGTGGCAAATTGGCGGACCAGGACAGACCCCCAATTTAATTTCTGTCTAAATCCACGGGCCGAGCCGCAAAAAGGATGGTCAAATTGGCGGCTTGCTGCCCGGTATATAAGCGGCTATTAACTATGCAAACAAGGGCAGCCATGCACTGCAGGCACAATGTCAAACAGAAGTGCACAAAAAGAAGGTGCAGGTCATAACATCCACACACAGTGTAGCCAGCACCTTCCTTCCAAGCAGACAGCAACTTTTTCAAAACCCAGATTCATCTAGTCAAAACACTCTTTAAGGGCTTTTTTCATTCTGCAGCAGATTGCGCTATTAAAGTTGTGCTGTTGCGCATTTCATGGAGGAAGTTCTCATTTCTTATCTATGTAAGAAATGAGAACCTATGGAGTTCATTATGGAGAACTTCCTCCATAATATGACCATAGATGGTTACCTTTTGTCTTAAGTTTGCCTTTGTGTGATTACATCATTGGAATCAGTTTATTTAAAAATCACTATCTTATACAAACTGTATTGTTTTGATGCCATAATTTGCCTTACCACACTATGCATTGTATCAATTTTTGAATCGAGAATCAGTTGAATCGAGAATTGATTTTGAGTCGAATCGTGACCCTAAGAATCGGATTCGAATCGTGAGACACCCAAAGATTCACATCCCTAGTTTTCAGCATAATGGAGAGAGGTTCGATTGCTAAAGCAAAGAGAAGTGGACTAAGACGTCAACCTTGCCTGTTACCCCTGGACAGCAAGAAGGACTTAAAACACAATTTATTAGTAATTACGCATGCTTTAGGTGATGCATATAACAGCTGTATCCAATTTATAAGTTTGGGCCCAAATCCAAATCTTCCCAATTCTGTAAATAAATAGGGCCATTAAACCCGGTAGAATGCTTTTTCTGCATCCAGGGAGACCACCACCTCGGGAGTCTCCAGGGATGTGGAAGAGTGAACGACACTGAGGAGCTTGTGTATATTAGAAGCCTTTATACCTTGAGAAGAGTGAGATACAAGTCTGGGCTTTCCTATGAAACATAGGCGGTGGGTACAGGTGTTTGTATCACAGGTTGATCTGAATGCCCCACAGCTGACTGACCTCCCGCTGAGTTCGGGCTGGATGCCAACATACTCTGCAGACTATTTGACGAGCAGGCTGTATGACAGTGAACACAGTTTTCCCATCGACTTGGCTTCAGCTTAATAATGATGTATACTAGTGATAGACTGATACATCGGCCGGCCGATATTATCGGCTGATTTTTGCGTTTTTTATGTGTATCGGCATCGGCCGATGCAGGCTGCTGCATTCGCCGCTCCGGCATTATTTACAGACAGGCGTCCACAGGCAGCTCCGTGTTGCTGGAGACGCTGCAGTGCACATGCAGACCATGCATAGCCCCTCCCCCACTAGGAGAGTGCTGGAAGCCTGCTCTTCAACACAACGGTAAGTTTTAAACTTTCATAGCATCTTTTAACTATTCAACTTAGCTTAAATATTGCCATACACTTTGAAAGTGGAAACACGAATACCACATCATCTGTATGTGTTTTGCTTGAAACTATAGCTAAGCAAGTTTGTGGGTCCAAATGGTAAACGGGAATGCCAAATGCCTCCTCGATAAAACTGCTTGCCATTGTGGCTATATGTATTCATACGGTAGCTGTTAGGAACATTGTTCATAGGATTAAGTATTGCCAACGTTGTTCCGTGGTTCCCTGGTGTTGTAGCAGTTTTATTTAGCGACCACCTGGCTGGAGGTTTGTGTGTGTGTTTCTCTCTCCCTCTCCCTGCTTTGAGCGGGGCGGAGTTCCCTTGCCATCGCGGTGATATCATAGTGCAACCCCCCCCAAGAAGAGCTCTAATGATGAGAGATATGTTTTATACATAGTTGAATATGAATTTGTGTTAACGTTTATCATGTACCAGACAAGTGCGCCGTGATGGCCTTACTAGTGTTTAGAGCCGTTTGCACACGTTAGCAGTAGCAATCCAGTTCAATGGTTGTTAAGTTTTTCAGTCAGTGTCAGCTACCAAACAGAAGTTTGTGTGTGTGTGTGTGTGTGTGTGTGTGTGTGTGTGTGTGTGTGTGTGTGTGTGTATGTGTGTGCGCATCTCACTAAGTGGGACACACACGCATCACAGCGATATATGAGAGTGCTGCGTTGTCTGAAGGAGAGCTTTTAAAACTTTAAGAAACAGTTTTATACTCGGTTGAATATTTATTCCTGTTAATGTTGATGCAATTTAGAACAGAAACTTGAACAGTTCGTTGCTTAATGCGCATCTGACATCCCATTATTTTCCTCTGCTAATTTGTGTTCTGGGGTTGCCATTCTGGCAACTTCTTTTACATTTTCGTTTAGTGTTGTATTTGCATATTAGGTGGCATAGTAGCCTAAGACATGCTCATTTTATTTTTTGTAGAAAAATTGAAACCATGGCAGTCTTACATTACAAATCAAGCACTTTATTTCAATGGCTACTTATTTATTTATTGTTTATTGTTTTCTTAAATTATTTAAATGTGTTGATAAAAGACATATTGTGAAGATCTGATTAGATCTGTCTTATAATATGTCAGCAAGCAATGCATCATCAAGTCTGTGTTGCAGATGTTGAAGCCGTTTACCCTTGCACAGTTAACCATATGCACCCATCCATTTTGTTTATTCTTTTTAAAGAAATGGCAGAACTGAAAACCAATCCAGTGTGGCAGCATTTCACAGAGCCTACTCCTGGAAAGGCTTGCTGCAACCTCACCTGTTTTTAATATTTGTTAAATATTGTTTACTTGTTCTTGTTCTACCTCACCTTTTTTAATTTCAATAAATGTTCCCTTTTTTTTAAATTGAGACTCGTAACATTTGTCATCATCATTGTGTAATTTTTATGATGTAAATTTAGGGAGCAAAAGTGGTATCAGCTTCAAATATCAGCTTAAGAAAATTGGCTGTCCGTATCGGTCAACGGCTAAGGCTGAAAATCGGTATCAGCATTGGCCCAAAAAAATACGTATCGGTCGATCCCTAATGTATACGGCTGGTAACGATGACTTAAAGTAACCATTTGAACCCAGTGTGGACTGAAAGAAATACTCGATGATAGCAAGTGTCACAAGTTAACCTGGACGCTGCGCACTCAATGCCACAGCTAACGGTCTTCATACTGCTCTCGTGCTGCTCGGTGTGAACAAATGCCTCAGACTGTTCCACCCATGAGTTGTTTGTGAGTACAGACAGTCATAACGAAGACATAAAGACAACAAGCCGCACTAGTAACACTTTATAATAACGATCATTAGTAAGTCCTTTATTAGACAGTAGTTAATTATGAACAAATGATGAACAAAACATTAATAAACTTTTGTAAATAATTAGTTAATACTAAATTAACATATCACAAATATGTTGTAAGTCATCTGCAAATGATTTGTTAACCATGAAATATTCATGAACAAATCATTAGTAAATGATTACTTAATGATTTGTTATGTAATGAAAGAGGCCTGTTCTTCATCTTTTGTAACTCATGTGTAAATGTATTTCTGAATCATCTATAAGTCAGTTACAAGTTCTTTTGCATCCCCCTAATCTAAAGTGTAAACACTTCATCACCAAAGAATGTGTTCATACCATTTGTATTTCTTCCTTACCTGTTACCAGTGCGGACTGCTAATCTGGAATTTGGGCAGATGGTCTTATAATCACTTTTGGACGATTTGTTGACAGTTGCTTTATTTTGGACAGGCATCAACACAGTCACCTACACTGACACTGTGTGCTCTGTAGCGCTCGTCAAACAGTGGTGTGCAGGTCGCAGACTCCGGCATCTCTGTGTGGAATAGTAGTGTTCAAACCACGTCAAAATGAATCTAAATACGCTTGACTTGAATCAATAAACAGGGTGATCGAAATGTTTTTCCTGGTTAGTGGACATGGCCGAGGACCCAACTTCTTCACCCATGTTGTTGTACTAGCCAAGCAGCTGCTTGCAAAAAGTTTAGCTTACTGCTAAAATTAAATAATATCCTCAACGAATTTTGTGATTTATCTCTATGTATTTTTGTAATGTTAGATCCAAATTATAATCACAATAACAGTCATTTAAACAGTTTGGTAACACTCATAACTCATTGGGCTGGATCTTGACTGGAAGTTGTGTCGCAATTCCACCTTCTCACACCACGAGATTCGTTCGTGGATCTTACGGCCACGATTTCGGTTTCGCCACATGTATTATTACAGCCCTAGCGCTGAATTATCAGGACACTTGGCTGATCTGTGATGTGTGTTGTTTTGTGTGTCTGCAGGCTGTCAGGCTGTCTGATCACAGAGGAAGGCTGTACATCTCTGGCCTCAGCTCTGGACTCCAACCCCTCCCATCTGAGAGAGCTAGACCTGAGCTACAATCATCCAGGAGACTCAGGAGTGAAGCAGCTGTCTGCTCGACGGGAGGATCCAGGCTGGAGACTGGGAACTCTCAGGTATGATGAGTCCTGCTGCAGCCACAGTCAGTCAGTAGCCCCATTCACACTGCCTCTGAGAAATTCACACAGAGGCAGAGGGGGAGACCCTCTGCCTCTGTGTGAATTTCTCAGCGGCGGCGAGGAGTGTAATTCGCTCTGTCGCTGATCTGCTTCTGGAGGTAGTATCAGGGGCGCATTATTGGCGAACCGAACCAGTGTTAATGAATACACCGGCTGCGCATATCGAGGGCGTGACAGTCTGATAACAACAGAGATCCTTCACTCAACCTAATACAGAGACATGTCCCACAAAGCAACGTTACAGGACCAAACAAAAGTAACATAGTAACTGTAACTGTCTTTGGCAGCTTATATGAGGAAAAAAATACTGCAGTTATACGTGGAGAAGCGTCCGTCCTCCCACTTGTCCTCCCCCCTCTTAAGGCCCCACAAACCACCCAGGCTGAAACCAACGTCCAACTGCCTATCTGACCACTGCATTGCCTCTTGTCTGACCCGTTCCGTAGAAAAGTTGCATTGAACATACCACTTCGACGTGCTGCTTACTCCACAGTAACGTGTATGTTCTGCACTTGCACGAGATGCAATAAGCCTCCTGGTCATTTACTCCTGAAGCTAACATCTGCAGCCATAAATAATAACTGTTACAGCAGCCAATCAGCCGAGATCTGAGGAGCTGCTGTCAACTCTGCTGTCCAGCTCCGAGAGAGGTGTGTGCAGCAGAGTCAGTAAATGTTGGATCTTAAAGCTGCCATGTGAAAACTAGATTATTGTCGACAAACGTGTAAGACGCTGCAGATGGGTACATGTTTTGTTTGATGACTGAAAGTGCACATAGCACTCCTTCATCCTCCACTATTGATAGTGGCCTCATGTGTGTTAGCAGCATACTGAGGAGACCATCAGTCAGAACAGCTGCTGGCTGTGGTGTCATGGGGCGTCCTTCCTCACAACGTAGTTACCATGTTGACTTGTTTCTGTGTCAAGTGACAGACACAATATTATATAATATCAGTTTGCATAGTAGCACAATTCACATGAAGCTCAGTGAACTCAGTACACGCCTTGTTGATTTAGTTCATATCTGCTGATGTAAAGAGCCAATACAGATCAGGCCTGTACAGTAAAACACAACAACAGAGCAGCACTTCCTCATAACATGTGGAAAGTAGAAACATATCAGAGAAACACACATTAAACATGTAATAGATTACATGTTAAACATGTAATAGATTACATTTTAAACATGTAATAGATTACAAAGGGTTTGTTGAGCCAGTAGATGCAGAAACATGAACAGTCCTACTAGGGGAGAACCCAAAGAGCTGTGATCCAGCAGCAGTCTATGTTCTGCTGCCACAAACTGAGGGACAGTGAGTGACAGTCAGCTGACAGTTGTTTATGTTATATGTGACTAGTGCATTGCCCGTAGGAAATATGTGTTCTTATAGAAAAGTGGGAGGTTAAGTAGCTTTTTTATGGACGGCCAAATGAGGCTGTGTTTGAAGGTGGGGCGTCAGGGATATTTAGGTTTGTTGTGTCCGATATTCCAGGGTATAATTGGCTGTTTTTGACTATTTTTGATTTTGCCATTATATTTCACCTTAAAAACTATTTACTTGATGTCATTATTTTCAGCACAACCTCACATGTGTGACTGTACAGTTATTTTTTTTCATTTTGACATACTTTATTAACACAATGGACCTAAAATCACAAAAAAAAAACATAAAATCCAAGTAGAAAAATTGTTTTACTGTAAAAACCACAAATATGTTTAACAAACCATTTCTTATTACTTATAATGCAAATATAAATTGTTGTTTGCTAAATGTGTGCATAAATTTAAAAAATTTAGAAAGTTATATGTAACTATTTACATTTAAATGCAAGCAATGCTCAGGTCTGCCTGAGCTCCTTCCAGCTCAATGAAGAGCTGCACTGCCTGCTCCACATTCAGTTTCTCCCCATTGATTTGACTCATTAAACAAAAAAACGACTCCACTACACACTAAACTAGGGCTGTCAATCCTCCCCTCAAATCATATTCGAATTTCTAATGCTTCTTATATTAAATATTCAAATAATATTCCATTTTTTTCATCTTTTTTTTTTATTATATCATCATATACACCAATACCAGCTTATTATAAGGCCATACCTCCCGCGTCCACTAGAGGGCACTTCAACCAAATCTGTTATGTAACATATTCAACAAGTTTTACCAACACATGGCCAGAAATGTATAATAAATATATATAAATAGATAAGATATAACGCCAGAAATATTCAAGCAATTATGTTTAATGAAGAAGCTGATGTTCAATCATTCAAATACACACATTGCTATCCTAAGTCTCAAAAAGACAATTCTTCATGGATAAAGACAAGAAGGCAATTTTATTACCGCTCCACTGTTAACACATGGATTAAGTAAATAAATTAAACCATATCAAAGCGAAAACAGAAGTGCTTATGGCTGCAGCATTTAAAACAGCAAAGTTTCAAACAACACTTGTTATCTTGTCTGTACTTTTACAGAGATGAGGAGGGAGGCAAAAACGATGTTATTCTTGCCTGTTTTAACCGTGGCTCTTCCTCAGTCGCTAACTGTTCTGCGTACTCTGAGTAATGCATTGAATGGAGGTGTGCGCTCATGTTGCTCGTTGTCGAGTGGTACTTTAACGACTTGCAGCATAACTTGCAAATGACTGTTTCTCTGGAAGCAATCTTCCCGTTTCTTGATGGAAGTTCGAACGTCGGTTTCCACTTTCGAATCTTCTCATTTAAACAAAAATTCGAATTGTATTCGAATAGCGAAAGTTCGTTTTGACAGCCCTACACTAAACACTCGGGGTGGGCAAAAATATCAATACGGCAATATATCGCGATACTTTGCTGGCCAATACAATATCGATTTTTTTAACTCCAAGTATCGATATATCGCTGAAGACCGACTCTGCTGTGCGGGGGGTGTATTGCTGTGGTAGAGAGAGTGCCTGAGGTCTTTGCAAAATGGATGGCAAGTTAACAATGCCTCCGCAATTTAAAGTTGACGTTTGGAAGCACTTTGGCTTCAAAGTTAAGAGAAATAGCAAGAACAACGAGCTGGACAAAGAGAATATTACTGCCCGGAAATTTCATGGGAATTAATAAAATGGAGAGGCTGTTTTGAATGAAATAGTTTTGACTCAATTTGTCCTCTGATCAATATCATCTGATGTACATATACAGGTACTTGTGTTTTCATCTTTATTTATATCGCAATATCGTGATACATATCATATCGTGAAGTTCTTGGCAATACCGACCCCTACTAAACACACTACACGGAACACTACATAACACACCAACTATACACTCCAAACACGCTAAATGTCACAAATCTCTCAACTCTCAATATCGCTGTCTGTACACTGACCGTCGTTGCCTGTCACTCATCCGCCGACGTCCCTCCCACAACTTCCTGTTCCTCAACAACCAAACTTGCTGCTTGGACACTTTCGTGACAAAAGCCCGTTTTTACCATTTCTTCCTGCACCAGACACAAAGCAAACGTGACGGCAATGTTCGCAAAAAAGTGTGGCGGACATTATTTACCCTAAGTCCGGTTTTGGACGTGCCGGTGGGTCCAGTCCGTCGACTTGGGAGGTGGGCCGTGTAGGCTAGCGGCTAGCAGCTAGCAGCAAGCTACACACGAACATCCACAGTTTCCGATTCCACTTTGTTGTACGCGAATCTCTGGATCACCTAAGACCTTAAACACACCAACATCCTGTGGCTCACTCTCAGTGTGTGAGGAGAGTGGCAGAGGTGAAGAGGTTCAGGGAGAACAGGGAGAAGCAGCCTGATGGACAGATTGTGTTTCTGTGTATGAGAGTCATGTCATGTCCATGTTTGCATGCTGAAAGAGGATGTGCTGCTCTGACCCCCCTCCTCCTTTCAGGGTGGAGCCTGATGGAGTCCGATGGTTGACACCATGTCTGAGGAAGTGTGAGTGTCTTTTTACTGTCATTCATCAAAACACTGTGACATCACTCATTCACATCTGTGATGTCATCATCACACTGATGACACATTAATAACTGCAGCTGTGTTGTGTCTTTTTCTCTCCATCAGATTCCTGTGAGCTCACAGTCGACACAAACACAGTCAGCAGAAAGATCAAACTGTCTGACAACAACAGGAAGATGACACGTGTGGAGGAGGTTCAGTCATATCCTGATCATCCAGAGAGGTTTGAGACCAGGTGTCAGCTGCTGTGTAGAACTGGTCTGACTGGTCGCTGTTACTGGGAGGTCGAGTGGAGAGGAAGAGTTTCTATATCAGTGAGTTACGGAAGTATCGGAAGGAAAGGAGACAGTGACTGTTGGTTTGGATACAATGATCAGTCCTGGAGTCTGGAGTGCTTTGATGATGGTGGTTACTGTGTCTGGCACAATAACAGAGCGACATCCTCCTCCTCCTCCTCCTCCTCCTCCTCCTCCTCTGGTAGAGTAGCAGTGTATGTGGACTGTCCTGCTGGCACTCTGTCCTTCTACAGAGTCTCCTCTGACTCACTGATCCACCTCCACACCTTCAACACCACATTCACTGAACCTCTTTATCCTGGATTTGGGTTCAGGTCCCGTTCTGGTTCCTCAGTGAGTCTGTGTGGTGTTTAGTGTTCAGAGTCTCCTCCTGTCACAGAAACATTGTCAGTGCTGAACAGTTGAGTCTGTACAGGATCACAGTCACATCAATCTTTCAGCTTCTTGGAATAAATTCATCAGTCAACTTTGTACAAAATGATTCAAACTGATTGAAAAGATTCTTCATTTACATTTGAAACTTCTTCCATTAAATTGTGGATTAAATTGTGTTGACTTGTACTTTCTGTCATGTGTTGTTTTGAATTCTGGCTCTTGTTCCAATAAAATCCACAACTATTAGTGAAATGTAAGAAACAGAAAACATTGACTCGTCTGCAGCTTTAATTGTAAAGAATCATTGTGAACAAAGTTGTAAATGGACAGTAAAATCTGATCAAATGTACTCGACACTCCACCTGAAACACTCTGACTTGTTTCATGTGTTTCTAATGATGAAACTAAAAGTTTGATGGTGTTGGTTAATACATGTAATTATGTCCGTAGTGACAGAGTCACAAACTGCACAACATCTCTTCATTTCTGTCTGATTATTATATGAGAAGAAAACACATTTTAAGTTTCTCTCAGTCTTTATACTCAACATTGTTCCTAAGACGAAACATTTTCTGTCTGTAACAATGAAATAAAAAGGTTGTGGCCCACCATGATCATGTTCATAAGCTGATGTCATTGTGTCTGAACGTTTGTGTTTGTGTGATTATTTTCTAAGCAGGAAGAGAAAATAAGTTTAATCTGATACAAATGTCGTCCATTCATTTTGAAAGGAAAACCTGAACTGTTCTGAGAAACGTCTTTGTGTCCGACCAAGTTGTTGGAGGTGTTTGGGCAACAATCTGATGGAGATGCAGACGGACAAACTGAGACGGCCTGAACACAAACTAAAGTTGAGCTGGACACACCTGCAGCAGGTAGCTCAGTGTGCTGGAGGACTGGCAGGAAGTTCTGACACTGTGACTTCAGTCCTGGACTCAGTCTGAGCTTTGAACACAGCTCTTCAAATAAAAGAGGCAGAAACTCAAAGCAGAACATTCAGGTCTCTGATGAGCTGGTCTGCAGGTTGTGGGTTTGAATCCTGACTCTTTATAAAGCTGCTGCTCAGAAGAAGGAGTGAAAATCTCTGAGGGACTCTTTGCTCTCGTCCTCCTGTTAGCTCAGCCGGAGAAATCAGGACTGGAAGTTTTTAGTTCATGGGTTCAATTCTTGATTGATTTTTTTTTAGTGTTGAGGTTCAAAACAGTGAGATGTGAAAGAAACAAAGAGAATCAGTCAGATCTGTTTGCTCAGTCTGGTAGAAGCCTGATCAGTAGTCTTGAGGTTGTGGGTTTGAGTCTTGTTTGGGTGCAATTATTATAATATTCAGACTAAAAAGCTGAAAATCAAAGATGCCCAGAGAAGCAATCCTAATGTGAAGTGGAGTTTAGTGTGGTGGTTTATGCAACTGGCTGGCAGCAGGGGGTGGAAGTTTTGAGGTCATGAGTTCAATTCTTGATTGAGTTTCAAATGTTTATGTTCAAAAGAGTAAAATGTGACAGAAACAAAGAATATCAATTGGCTCTAACAGCTCATGCTGATAAAGGTCCTGGTCAGCAGTTTTGAGGTTATGAGTTCAAGTCCTGGTGAAGCTTTTGTTGATTTGTCCCCTTAAAAATGCCCCAAAAATGTGCTATAACTGAAAACACCCTGATTGACCAGCTGGGATTTGATGGGATTTGCTACACAATAAACTCACTTCACAGTATATATAACATCAATAAATGTGCAGGAGAGCAATAATTTGGTTTTTATAACATAAAGATTGTCAGAGGATCAATCCCACAACCTCCCAGTCTGAAGGCAGCAGTGTGACAAACATTTACAAGCATGAAAACATCATTTCAGCCGTCGACCTGAAATTCAGCTTCTGGTGCTTCTTTGCTCCCAAAGGTGGAAACCAGGTGTTTCTAAAAGGTTTCCACTTTTTTAGAAACAGGTGAGCATCATCAAAGATTGCATAGTCTTAGGGTTGTCTTTTCAAGAGAAAACCCTAAGACTATACAATCTTTGATGATGCCCACCTGTTTCTAAAAGGTGGAAACCACTTGTTTCTAAAAGGTTTCCACCTTTTAGAAACAAATAAAAACAAAAAGACAGAAAGTAAGACACTAACAAAGAAAGAAAGACACCAACTTAAGACTTCTAAAAGGTTTTCACCTCTAGAAACAAAAAGGTTTCCACCTTTTAGAAACAGGTGAGCATCATCAAAGATTGTATAGTCTAAGGGTTGTCTTTTCACGAGAAACCCCAAAGACTATACAATCTTTGATGATGCTCACCTGTTTCTAAAAGGTGGAAACCTTTTTGTTTCTAAAGGAAACAGATTAGAAACAGATTAGAAACAGGTGTGCTGAGGATCTGAAGTGCTGAGGATGTGAGATTCTTACTTTTGAAGCTGAACACCGAGAAAAAGACTCAAAACCTCCAAGAAACACATCAGAGGACTCACTGATCAGCTAGATCAGGATATTTGGGAATTCCTTGCAGTTTTTTCATGATTTGGGTTTGACTGACTTTGGAGTCTGTTATCAAAAAGAAGAAGTGAAAACCGTTAATGAAGGTGAGATATGTCAGGCTAAATAGCTCAGTTGGTAAGAAGGCAGAGCAGAAGTTTCTGAGGTTTTGAGTTCAATCCCCAGTGAAGCTTGAACTTTTGCTGAGGTGTCCATCAAAGAGGCCTTAAAATGCTTTAAAACTGAAAACATCTCCACAGATCAGCTGGGGTTTGATCCCTGAGAACAGAATCTCACATCCTCAGCACTTCTGATCTGATGCACACCTGTTTCTGAAAGGTGTGCTGAGGATGTGAGGCTCAATACTTTGAAGCTGAACACCAAGAAACAGATTAGAAGGCTCACTGATCAGGTAGTTCAGGATATTTGGGATTTCCTTTCAGTTTTTTATGATGTGGGTTTGATCCTCGCTCAAACCTTTGACTTTGGAGTCTGTAAATCAAAAAGAAGAAGTGAAAAGCTCTAATGAAGGTGAATTATCTCAGAGCAAATAGCTCAGTGAGTAAGAAGACTGAGCAGCAGTTCTGAGGTTGTGAGTTCAAGACCTGGTGAAGCTGAGGATTTTACTGATTTGTCGTCTCAAAAAGGCCCAAAAAATACTATAAATCTCAAAACCCCCTGATGGACCAGCTGGGATTTGATCCCTAAACCTCAGAAGAACAGCAGTAGCATCTCATCTTACTGAGCTATTTCACTACACAATAAACTCACTTCACAGTATATATAACACCAATAAATGTGCAGGAGAGTAATGATTTGGTTTTTACCACATAAAGATTGTCAGAGGATCAATCCCACAACCTCCCAGTCTGAAGGCAGCAGTGTGACAAACATTTACAAGCATGAAAACATCATATCAGCCGTCGACCTGAAATTCTGCTTCTAGTGGTTCTTTGCTCGCAGCCCAAACTCGTCCTCACATAAATCAATGTGGTGAAACCTTCAGCAGCTGAAGCTCGACCTCCACACTTCACTGTTCACAGTTTATAGTTCATGATCCTGGTTCAAGAAACCTTTGTGATACTAAATTTGTATACTTTTGTTCATAAACTCCACATTAAATTCTGATGTCACAGCCAAATAATTATTTGTTGTCCAAAAAGTCTTTGCAGGAGTGAAACAAGCATCAGAGCTTCTGTGTTTTTTGTTTTGTTGGTTTGTCACCAAGATTACACAGAAACTGTTAAACAGATTTACATGAAACTTGGCTGGAGGAGTTTTGGCCACAACTGAACCAGTTAACTTTTGGTGTGGATCTTAATAAAGTGACAGATTCAGTCATTTTTTTCTCACTTTCTTCAAAATTGCGATTTTTGACTTTCTTGTCAATAAATACATAAATAGTTAGATTAATAAAAAAAGGTTTGTAATCTTCATTTCACAATACATTACTGTGTAGAAATGAAAACATGTAGCAACATAAATGTTGAGACAAATAATTGTTTTCATCATTTATTTATTATGTCCAGATTATCAGTATTAAAATATTCATTCATAGATGCATTTTTTTTCCCCAAATCAAAACATTTTCTGCCTCGACCAAAGAAGCTTATTTTTTCACCTGTGCCCATTTTTTTTGTTGGTTTGTTACCAGGATTACACAAAAACTACTGAACGGATTGTTATGAAACTTGGCTGGAGGATGAGTTTTGGCCCACAATAGAACCAAACTTTTGGTGTGGATCTGGAAAAAGTGACGTATCCAGGTGCATTCCGGTTGTTGTTGTTTCTCATAATGATATCAAATTTTATTTATTGATTTTTTGTGGTATTTTTTCATAATGAATTTAGGTATAAATATATTTACTTCATTTTGAAAAAGTCTTCTTTTGTCCTCCATTTTTCACTTAAATCAAATCACATCACTGGGTTCAGATTTAAGTTATGTATTATTCATTCGGTCTTTCTAGGGAAGCACTTTGTAGTCATTTTTATTAAACCCACAGTAAGATGTCTGAAATTCTACCACTAGATGGAAACACTGAAATGCGTCAACAACCAACCTCTCTTGTTGCACACTGATGAGATTATATAAATCCAGTTTCACCATAAAGCAGTGAGGAACAAAGTCATCTTTAATTCAGTGTGTTTTATTAAAAGTTTCCACTCATTCAGTCCATCACAGTAACAAAAGTGTTGGGATTTTGTGAAATGTGAAAAAACACAAATATGACAAACAGAGGGTGCTACATTATGCTGTGTGCAACTGTGAAATCTCCCCCCGGAAAAAAACACTGAACAGTTTTTTTCCACCTTAAATACAGAAGATACAAATCAAAACAGTGCAAACGTCAGTAAACAGAATGTAAAAATATCAGTATCAGTATTGTTGCCAGAAGGGAAAAAACACCTGACTAGTCAAAAAGCGTTTTATTCAAAATAATAAATATATAAAATAAATAAATACAGTATTGTGAAGGCGTGTATCATAAAAACTGGCAGCCCTCTTCAGCAGGTTAGTATTACTGGGAGCCTAAAGACAGTGGTTTTATTGCACAAGAGCAACAGGGAGCGACTCCCCCTCGGCACGGACCAAACTCACTCAAATCCAGAAAGAAAAAACTGAACGACAACCCGCCTTCCCCGAAGAAACTCTGCATAGAATCGGACTGACTACGCGTGAAGACCACCTCCACTGTTGGAGCTATTCTATGCAGGATCTCAGATTTAAGGTGAAGTTAACAGTTTACTTTTTGGTCAGAAACGTCCCCCTTTTTGTTCCACGTTGAGGTGTAGTGAGTTACCCCAGCCAGCGGGGCAGCCACTGCACTACTGCACCCGGGTCTGGTCAGGAGCAGCCGTCTCTCCAGGTGCTGTCACGAAGGGCACTGAGGGTGGACAAGCTCTTTGGAGGAGTCAGTAAACTGAGGACAAGAAGAAGAGGTCGATCAAAGTTTAGTGGCCGAGACTCAGGATGGAACCAACCCACACCGGCTGCTATATAAGAGCTGATGTTGCCATTTAAAGACACATTCTGTAAAAGCAAATGTGTTACCTTCGTGTTGGTTGGGCCGCCTTGCTGCGAGGGGTGGAGATTGGGGTGCCAACAAAGGAGGCGGGGCGGGCCGCTGCAGGGCGGGGCCGGGGTCGACATGGGCGTCCCTCCACCTCCAGGTGGTTTACTGAGCATTGGGATCCCGCTGCCCACCCCGCTGTTACCCCCAGCAGTGCCGCCGCCGCTCAGAGACTGGAGGCTGGTGGAGGTCGGCATGGAGGCCGAGCCCTTGATTGTGGGGCTGACGCAGGCGGTGGCCTTTAACGTTTGGCGTGACGAGGTGGTGAAGTTCCCGACGCTCTTGACCCGGTTCTGCAGCTGTCCGGGGGAGGGGACTGAGAGGGAGAAGAACATCAGTGATCCTTTCTGCTGAAAAATACTGTGGTTGAATTATTAGAGGGGAGCAGGTGTCTTACTGGAGGACTGCAGTCGAGTCAGCCCGCTGGACCAATCAGAACTCTGGCTGGAGTCAGAACCAGTAAAAAAGGAAGGACGAGTATCTGATGACGTCGCTTCCACTGTTTAAAGTTGTGAGTTCAAATCCTCGAGGTTTTCACACAATTATTTTGTGGTCAAAAGACGTGAAATGCTCAAAGAAAGTGATTCATTTCAGATGATTCATCAGCTCAGGATGGTGAAGTGATGCTGTGAAGTCTGGAGGTTGTGGGTTCAATCCCTGGGTAGTTCAGCTGATTTTAAACCTGATGTCCACAAGAATAAAAAAACAGGACAAACTTATTCAGGCCCACATCTGTTTGTTAAGAATAAAGAGTGGTAGAAATACCCACAATCCTTTGCTGCAGTAACTAAAGAGCTGCCACACAGTTAAAGTCGTCAGTACAACAGCACAACTTCAGCAAACCTGTTTCTTCAACACGTATGAATGTATTGATCTGTTATTGGATCAGCACACATGAGATCAGATCAGATGATTGAAAAACCACATGATCACTGAAATGTTTCTCCTCTGCTAAAGTAGCTGAATATAAAATTCTGCTTGTATCATCATCATGTTGTCTCTGTCAGCGCGCTGCTGGAAAGTAATTGAGTACTTTTACTACAATTAGTCATCAAATGAATTTCTGAATATGTGTCCAGGAGAAATAGCAAACAATTAATGTCAAGTCCTTTTGTTCAACTTCCAAAGGACACAAGGACGACTTAACTTTCAGACTCACTTTTATTTTTCTCCTGGCTTTGTCAGTTGATTGGTCTGTTCAGCAAATTAGGTTGTAAACCTTTAAAGACAGAAACAAAAGTTACCATTTTAATTAAACACTTAATTAAACATTTTAAATGAGTTAACCACTTAAGCCTTTTAAATGGAATAAAGAAAAATCTAATTTCATTAATTTTGCAATTTCTTTAGTAAGGTTTTAACATTTGACTTTGTACTTTCCTTTTGTATCTTATACTTTTAATTTTTCAAACTCAAAATGAAATATTATTTCAGCACAAACCCATTTAACACAAAATCAATGAAGTCAATGCTGCAATGTGTTCCTTAACCAATCTACACAACAGTTAAACATAAACTTGAACATATTAAGCAGCATTTCAAACAACATGAAAGTAAATAAAACATTTCACCGACATCTTTGGACTGAACCTGTGAGTGAACTTGGAGCGTCTTCTCTCTGAAGTGTGTTTGTCTGAATGACTGAGAGCCTCCAAGTCTTCACAGGTGCTCCACATCACTGACAATGACTGATCAGGTGACAAGCAGCCAGTTTGCTGCTGCTGCACTCTGGGAAGTGTGGTTCTTTGAGACTCATTCTTGAGATTCAGCTCGACAATTCATATTGTTTTCATGCTGTATTAAAGGAACCAGAACACATGAACTGACATGTAGTGTGTTGATTTGAGATGTGGACCTCCAGAACCTCGTCAGATCGTCCCGACACATTTTAGATGCTTCCTGTGGTCGTTAACAATCATTTACAACCGTTTGACAATGTTTTGCAGACTAATGAAGCATTACGACATTCAAATGTATAAAAATGTTTGTCGCATGTCATCGAGGGTTTCCTCCAGTCAAAATGGCCGTCAAACAGGAAGTGGGAGACTCCAATTTGATTAATACTCAGGGGAACCCAGATTGTACCAAGTGGGGTCGAGTACAAACTTTACATAGTTTGAATCGTTTATTGAGCTTTATGAGCATTTTTCAGCCTTGAGAGTACTAATAAGTACATTTAGTCAATAATACTTAGAAACTGTAATGTTTGGTTCCAGGACTTACTCGTGGTGTTGTAATTGAGCCATCGTTCTTTCAAACAGCTCAAATATCTTCAGTTATTACACAATATTCAGTCGCTGCTTATCTTACAAACATTTGGACGTGAAACCTAACGAAAAGGTTAGCATGTTAGCCTCTGGAAGTACACAAACATACTTCTGCACTTAATACAAGTTCATACTTAAATAGCATAACATAACAGTAGAAAAACACCATTTGTTTTATATTCAAATAAGCTGTTAAGAGTACACAGTAAAAGTGCCTCATAGTAGTTATACAAGTAGTCCAGGAAGTTCTGTATGTCAAATACTCATGAGACTGTTATTGTTCAGAGATGTTTCATTTTATTACTTTCTGTACGTTCTGAGTGTTGTAGTCCTGTTATGTTTTAAGGATGTTTGTTAAATTAGCACAAGTTTTATTCCAACACTTAACTTAAAGGGATACTCCGATTAATCCATCGTCTAACACAAAGTAAGACCTCTCCTCGAGAGATCAAGCTTTTCTGACCGCTAGCTTATGTAGTTTTAGCAATCTCAGAAACCTCAGGAAAGAGGATAACAACACACCGCAGTCTTCAGCAACAGTACAAAGAGGATCCCAGCACATAGTTTGAGGCATCAAATATCTGCATCGGTAATCGACTGGCAGGGCTTCCCCTGCTGCAGGAGAGTGGTGAGCTGTGTTCTCTTTTCAGTAGAAATCCGGCAAAGATAGCAGATGGTTGGAAAACTTGATCTTTCTAGGTGTCACTGTGTGTTAGACCACGACTTAAGGTGGGCAGCAGGTGAGGGAACAGAGGTGATGGTTGCTTTTCAAGTACAAGATCAGAAGAACAAATATGTGTCCAGGTCACATTAAAACAATCTGGTAAATACTGAGCACAACTGAGAATCAAGCTGTTCTGGACTCTGAGTTCACAGCCGTCACTCAGCGGCTGCTGGCGGCGAGCGCGTCTCCCAGCGTTTCCACAAAGCGATGGACGTCGCTGAAGGAGTTGTAGAGCGGCACCGGAGCAACACGCAGCACGCTGGGCTCCCTCATGTCACACTGAACAACAGGAAGTCAGAGTTAATGTGAGAGATCATGAACAGGGAAACAATAATGAGGATTCTTTACTGAGGATCGACTCACAGCGACGCCCCTCTTCTCCAGCTCCTGGAAGACCTTCTGGATGTGGATGGAGAAGCAGAGTGAGAGCTGGCAGCCTCTCTGCTGAGGGTCGGAGGGCGTGATGATGCTGACGTGAGGTTTGTGAGGCTGGGCCGGGTCTTTGGTGTAATACTGCTGGATCAGGTACTCCAGGTAACCCGTCAGCAGGACGGACTTCCTGCGCAGCGCCTGCATGCTGGTCATGTTGAACACCTGGAAGAATGACATTCAACTGAGGTGAAGTTGATGAAGTTAACTATATATTTTTTTGTTGTTATTTTTTTTCCATTTCTTTGTTTTTTTTCTCTTTTTTCCCAGAAATTTTTTTTTTCCTCTAGAAGATTTTTTTTTTTTTAAAAAAAACCAAAAAATTTTTCTTGAAAAAAATATGTTTTTGAAAAAAAAAAATTGGGGGGGAGAAAAAAAATTATCCTGGAAAAAATTATTTTAAAAAATGGAAAATATTGGAATGATTTTTTACTTGTAGAGTAAAAAAAACGCATTGATAAAAAAAAATATGGATCTTTCTTGATTGTTTTTTGGAGATTCTCTTCACAGACAAAACGTCATTATCATGCCTGATGAAAGTTCTGATGTTATGTGGAAAATTCATGTTATTTCAAGAAAGAAAATAAATGTTGGGGAAGTTCTTTCATTAAACCATCACGTCTGCAGTACCTCCAGACTGGCCTGCAGGGGGCAGACCAGCAGGATGGGCTGGTTGGACAGTCTGAAGCCGCTCACTCCGGGCTGCAGGTCCAACACTGAGGACACACAAATAAACACTGTTAACAACACAAACCAGCTGAGACTTTAGTTTCTGTTTTAATACACACATGTGGCAGATGTAATATCCTGTGAGACCACAAGATGGCAGCAAACAGCAGCTTTAAACTGATTTCTGCTCACCATTACTCATCTGGAAGCGAGTGTCGAGGTTGTGTCCCCACCATCCCAGCAGCCTGAAGGACAAACAGGATGTTAACATGATGAAAGCAGCTCCATCAGAAATGAAAAACTAACCTGAAACTTTAAACATTTAGAAGAAAATAGCTCTCACGCAGGTTTGATGGTGTCTTTGTGTTTCTCGTGGATGAATGCAGCGCCGAGACCTCCAGCTCCTGAGTTCAGATACTGAGAGCAGACAGTCGCACCTGATCAGCACACCTGAACTCTCATATGAATGACATGTGGAGGACTCTTCCTGTCAGCTCACCTTGTAGGAGCACCAGCAGGCGAAGTCCACCCCCCAGTCGTGCAGCTTCAGCTGGGCGTTTCCTGCAGCGTGAGCGCAGTCGAACCCCACGTAACAACCCTGACAGACGAAAAGGAAAATTATTACTTTTTACAACAATAAGACTTTCCAAAATACCTTTGTAAACTAAAATAAACATCCTGGCTGTGAGCTGATATTCTTGATGTCAGAGAAGTTACTCTGATCTTGTTTTTCTCTGTTGATGAAGAAGTGATTATATTTAACCATCGGTGGTTTTTGCACGTCTTCCTGTTACCTTCCTCTGGCCGGCCTCAGTGATGGCGGCCATGTTGAACAGCTGGCCGGTGTAATACTGAACTCCACTGAGCATCACCACGGCGATGGACTCGCCCTCCTTCTCGATGACCTCCAGGATGTCCTCCGTTCTCAGAGTCTCTTCTCCCTGAACAGACCGGACAGTTTCTGGTTTGTTTCCTGTGAATTTTCACTTTCCATCTCAGTTACTGAACATGCAAATGTCAATGTTCTGGACGCTTTACTTCAGGTGATCCATTTTCTAAGTCTGAATAGTTTTTACCCCTGTGACTGAGTCACAGGAGAGAAAGTTCAGGAGAATTTATTCATTTCTCACATTTGAAACCGAGACATCAAACTTAGAAAAAGTCTTCACTTTCCTCCCTTGGGGCTTCAAAGGGCACAAATAAGCTCAGATGCTAATGACTAGCTGACAGAAAAACAACCAAACTGTGTGTGAACTGTTTGCTCTTGTACCGGTCTGGCTTTCAGCAGCAACATGCTCTCCTGAGGGTCGAATCCTCGCAGCTGGATCTGAGACTCGACGGCGTACTGAGGACGGGAGAGAAACAGGAGTCATGTTCATCTGTTGTTTCTGTGTCGGCCTAAAAGCTTTTAACATCCGGTGACCTTTGAGATTCACGGTTTTTATCTGAGCTGGAGTCAAAGTGCAGCAGCGCGACAACCAAGAAGTAAAAAGAGAATTTGTGGCTCAAGAATTCCAGCAGTAAAAAAAGGATTTTATAGAAACTGGGTGTTTTTACATGTGTAGGTTAACTCACGTGGTCTGAGGGAAAGGCTTTGTCTTCCAGGAGGATTTTGTGGCGAGCTGCTGTTGGTTTGTAGAAGGAAAGCTGCAGAATAAAGACACAAACTGTCATTTTGAGTCTGCTTTTCTTCTAGTTGTGTTTTCTTCTTCTGAATGCTGACAGAAGTGCTTGTCTCTCACCATCAGAAGGTGTAAATTAACTGTCAGGCCGTTCATCAGTGCCACCTCCTCAGTTTTAGCTCCTGTAATGAAAATAGAATGAATTCTCATTTCATACATTGCTGATTTTCTCAGGGATCACTGAAGATCCACTGATGTTTAGAAGAATCAACAATCTGATTTATCTTTAAAGCTGTACATGCTGGATCCATCTGGTGAAATCTTGTTATTGTGTAATATTTTTAATAAATCAAAGCAAATGTGATGGAAAAGTCCACATGTAAAGATCTGTTTGTTTAAAGACCCTTCATGTGGACTTTGGACGCCATGAAAAGTGCAGTGACCCAAACAAGCAGCTTCAACAGAACTACAGTAACACTGAGTGTTCAAGTGTTCTGTGTTCAGCTGAAAGATGTTTGATTGCACAACCCAGTCTCCAGAATAAATGTTACCTAAGTACATTTCTGCAGAATTCCGGTTGTCTCCTGTCGTGACGCTTATGCTCTGATAAGGTTTGGGCTCAAAGATGACTTGGTTAGGGTCAGAAAAACATCATGGTTTGGCTTAAAATATCTGTCACAAAAACGTCTGGAGATGAAAAACAGCTGGTTTGGTCGCCACTAAAACAGCTGGAAACGTCCCGACAGACTCCAGCCGTGGTCGCCAGTGTGGCAGCCTTGAAATGTCATTGTTTGGCTTAAAGGACCTGGTGTGATCGCCAAAAAAGCTCCTGGAGATGGTTTGCCAAAAAAAGTGGCTGGAAAAGTCTCCACAGATTTGCATTACGCAGTCTTAAAAATGTCATTGTTTGGCTAAAAATGCCAGTTTTGGTTGCACAGAAAAACCCTGAGATTGTCCGTCTTCCAATGAAAAATAGTCGGTTGGCACTAAAACAGCTGGAAATGTTTAAAGTGCAGCGTCTCTTACCGACAACATTAGCCATGAGTTCCTCTATGTTGTTCTCGGCCCAGGCCCAGGGCCGAGAGCCTCCCGTGTGACCGTGGACGCCCCTGCAACAGAGTTGATGTCACACACTGTAACTGAACACTCACCTCATATTGAAGCCCCTTTGATAAACGATGAATTTAAGAGTGAACACGTACGTTTTGGCCCACTTCTCCAGCTCCTCTTCCAGGTACTGCCGGGCCTTTTTGGGCTGAAGCCCCAGAGAGTTCCCCACCAGGTAGATGCATTCTTTGGTGCCATCGACCAGCGAAGGATCAGCTGTGGAGACATCAAACTAATGCAAATTATTTTCATAGGCTTAAATGGCTGAGCATCTTCTGAACGTTGATATGCAATCAGCTTTTTTCACTCACAGGGAGGCAGATCTGCTATCTTGGGCACCAGGAACTGCTCCCTGAGATGTCTCAGTTTGTCGTGTTTGTCGAGGTATGCAGCCACGTCTGCAGAGGTCGGACTGCAGCCCAGCTCGACTGAAACCCGCCTCAACGTTTCTGTCACTGTCGAGCCGTCAAACGGGTCCATCGCTGTGAGACTGGGAGAGACAACATGCTACACTTTTTTATAAGTTCAACATTCAAATTCAGCCCAGTTAGTTACGTGTCTTTGGGGCAACTGAGCCTGATATTTTTGAGACATCAAGACTTCAAGAAGTCAACAAAATCTGATATTTTTAATAAGGCTGTACTTCTGCAGCTGTCTTCAGGAAACAAAACCAGATATCTTTAACGAGATGGTCAGGAATTTTACAGCCTTCTTCAGGGCAACAAACCAAATATTCCTAACGAGAAGTCACAACTTTTTGCAGTCCTCTCGAGTCAATTAAAAAACGATATTTTAAACATGAAATTTGGATGTTATGCTTCAGTCTTTAGGGCAACAAAACCTAATATTTTAAGAACATGTTAAGGACAAGAAGTCCTCAATTAAACATCCGATTCACTCAAAGCTTCTTGTAAAATGGCCACAAAGTACTTTGGACTTTATCTCTCTCCAGTGAAATTAGAGCTTAACTTTTCAGGAACTGAGAAAACAGGCACATGCACGTTTGGACGAGGATCAGATCTTCTTTTCCTGTCTTGAATTCCCCTTTTACTCGCCTTCATCAAACTGTCCTGGCACCAGTTCAGCAGCTCGGCTCCTAACTCAGCTCACATTACACCTGTTTCAGCCTCACTGAGAAGCCTAACAGTTAAAGTTCTGAACTGATTTTTAAAGATTCATTCAGTTTCATAGACGGCACCACATGTTGTGACTGACTGACCTCCCAGATCATCCAAACACGTGAGTCATCAGCATTAATCTGCTGATGTAACAGCTTTTACTCGTCTTTTAAAATCTTCTACTGAAATATAAAAGATTGGAGTTGCAGCAAAACACATAAAACCTGCACATGCAAATGATACATTTTAAGAATGTTATCTGTGTTTGTTAGATTTTTATGAGCACATTTGGATCTTTATCTCACTGAACATGCTGTACATTCTATATAAAGACACAGAGCTTTACTCATTCACACTGATCACAGTCCAGTTTTTACACAATCAAATGAAAATGCTTTGTTTGCATTCAACATGTCCGACTCGTCATTCAGTCTTTCATTCCGTTAAACATTTTACCAAATGACAGAACTCACGGTATGCAGATGAGCTTCCTCTCTACAGTCAGCTGCCGGACTGAGTGACTCTGGATTCGTTCTTTAACCTCTCTGATAACTCGCTCAGGTTAATCATTGTTCTGACGAGCAAGGATAAAGACAGAGAGGAACAGGTCAGTCAGCTGATTCCTGATCTGGGGTTCTGTGCTGCAGGCAGAAGAGAGAAACTTCCTCAATTCTCATTGTTTCTTTTTAGTGTGAAAATGTAAAGGTAGAGTGTGAAGTTCCACATGTTGTGAAGAAAACACACCCGGACACGTGAATCATCTGCTGATCTAACAGAATCCACTCGTCTGGTTCACCTTTAACTCCGTGCAGCCACAAGTGGAAACTATAATACACTGCGAGACCTTGTCACAGCAGATCATGTTAGTGTACTGAATTAAACAAAAGTGTGTTTAATGCTCATTAATGTCACTTTTGTGAGATGAAGAGTGTGTTATCTTTATCTCACTGGACAGGCATCAAATTCAGAATGAGGAGAAGATCAAGTTTACCAGTTTTAATGTTAAATCTGACGTGTTCAGCTGAATAAAGGTCAGTTTATTCAGTGTTTACATGTTTGGGCTTTGTTAGTTAAATCTGCATTTTCTTCTTATCTCCACTAGATGGCAGCAAAGTGCAGTCAGTCCAGAAGGTGACAGCAAATCCATGCAGTAATATGTAGAAATGTCTTATTACATTATAGAGATCAATAATTGGACGATAGGATTTTATGTTTAGTGGACTGTAATTGTTTTTTGTTTCATTGTGTGAAAATGATCCACTATTGATGTTATTAATTTAAAGAAAAAGACTTGTTTGTTTCTCTGCTTTTAAATTAAATGTGTATATTATTTACATAACTGCACATTTTATTTAGTTTGAGTTTAAATCTGAAGACATCTCGTCTGAGAAACGGTTACAATATTCTCATAATAAGACT
>OZ023178.1:2478375-2541806 GCA_963678695.2 Diplodus puntazzo
GCTTTCTTTAAAACATTTTGAAAGAAGTCAAGGATCTTTTTTTTCACAATAACAAAAAAGCTAACATGCTAATAACATGATAATTATTTAATTCAGTCTTTAGTTTATCAAACTGTTGCACTTTTAATTAACATGATGTTTTTGGAGCTGCTGCTGTTTCTTGAAATTAAGATTCGACATTTAAAAAATGGAAACAAACTATTCAACCTAAATTAACTCAGATATTAATTGATTTAATTGCACTTAAAAACAGATGAATAATTTTAATAGGTAAATAAAAAATCTGTGAAAATGAAAATAATAGTTTTAAAAACATAAAATAGAAATATGTGATGATCTTGACTGAAGCTTGTCCTGTACTGTTAATAACTCCTCTCATGTGCATCTTATCCTCGTGTTCCTCCGTCATACAGCCTGACTGGACCGGACCGGACCGGACCGGACTTCCTGCACAGCTGCTGTCATGCTGTGAGTGTATACAGGCAGGCGGACATGCTGAGCGCACACACGGCGCAGTGATGTGTGAAGTCTGCTGCACTGATGTCTCAACTGTAGGTTCGAGTCCGGCGTGAGAGTCTGATTGTGGACCAGGTTTCGAGGTGTGCTGGTCCGCTGGTTCTGGAGGAGAATGAATCAAACGTGAGTCAGAGAGCTGGCTGCAGATAAGAGGAGTTTGGATCTGTGGATTCTCTGGATTATGAGTTGTTTATTTCCATTAGCAGCTCAGATCGAGATCATTATCGATCTGAACCCACGTGGTTCTGATGGTTCTGGCTCGTGAGGACCCACCTCCAGGCAGAGCCTCCTCCCTCCTCCTCTTCTGACGCGCTGCGCTCTCACAGCTCGCAGCCTCGTTTCAGCCTCTTTCCTCTAATTACAAACAGTTTGCGCCACTTTCCCAGCGAACTCTCAATGGGACCCGACGACTGAAGCCGACCTGCTGCATCTGTTCGCCCCCCGGAGGAGCCGCAGACATGGACCGCTGCGCGTTTGGTTCTGGGTTTTTACGCATCGCCTTGCTTTGGGTCGTGCAGTTTGGAGCGTTTGCGCAAAACGGTAAGTGGATTAAAAACTTCTACACAGTTCAACATCCTGCAGCTGGCACAGAAACACTTCATGATTAGAGGCTTTTACGATAAATACACGTTTTTTAATGATTAATTCGTTGAATATAAAACCGATCAGAGGAACATCTTCCCTGTGACATGCAGCAGATTTGCGGGTTTTGGCCTGTGAAGCTGCATTCCGATCACTCAGCAGGTCCAGCGGAGGTTAGCTGGACCTGCTGAGACAGACGGAACAAACCTGCAGCCACATTCAGAGGACAAAAGCACTCTGAGACACCAAACTCAAAGACAGACGGAATGAATCTGCCAGCTGTTGATTTAAACGCATTTTGAGCGCTCTAAAATTTCCCTAATTGATGCATCAGCTCTTTATAAATCATTAATTATCACTCCTGGAGTTCTGGATGTGAACTGAACTCAATTAAAGCTACAAATAACTGAAGATACAGACGATGAAATGCTTCAGAAACAATATGAACAGAAATAAAAACAGTCTTGGAAACAGAATCTGAGAGAAATCCTCCAGCTTTAATTGAAACAAGACAACAACACTGAGTTGTGGTGACACACAACACAACATGACACACTTGTTGCTCAGTGTAAAACTTCTCCAGTCATGCTGTCTCTCTGCTCCAGAGCTGACATCACACATGTGACAAATATAAAGTGAAAAATGCACAAAATGCATCAGATCTCAGATGTGAGCTGTTTTATTCACACCTAGACAAATGTTCAGAGCCTCCTCCAATAAAATGTGGGATATAAATATTGGCACATTTTGCAGTGACAGCTATAAACCTCCTTTAACCTCCCATGAAGTCACCAAACTGCGCAGTCTTTTAGAAGTTCACACACTGATTCCACTTCTTTGCTCAAGTAAAAGTAATAAAGTACAGGCTCTGGAATGTACTTAAAGTATCAAACTCATATTAATATAATCCAAAGAATGATGAAACTTCAGCCTCTTCGATTGTATTTAGATTATTTGTGCAGCCGTAAATAAAGTTGTTGTCTTGAGTTTTTCTTACGTCAGCTCAAAGTCACTGACAGTATGAAATGTGACAACAATGAAGCTGTTAAATCATTAAAATAAGATTTCATTGTTATAAATACACAGAAATGTCATGAATCACTGAATAAATGTGTTTTTTTATGACAAGTATTTAAAACTTAATGGTGAGGAGTTCCAATCAGAGGGACCAGTGATGAATCTTTGCTTCGGGCCCCAAAACACTGTAGAAAAAACACTTTCTGTTCACATTAGTGTTATCAATACTAACACATATTGATTATGAATAATCAAGTGTGATATTTAACATTAAGTCCAGTCTGTCTGCTGTTCTCTGCTACAAGCCAAGAAAAAAGTTGTACCTCATTGTCTTATATTAAATCTTATTGATAGGCTTGTTGATAAAAATCTAAAATGTTATGCTGTTTCAGTTCTTCTTGGTTTTTCTAAAATGGTCTCAAACATGAACTTTGGGTCATGACCGAAAGAATAAGATCCCGGATACAGGCGGCCGAAATGAGTTTCCTCCGCAGGGTGGCAGGGCGCTCCCTTAGAGATAGGGTGAAGAGCTCTGTCACCCGGGAGGAGCTCAGAGTAGAGCCGCTGCTCCTCCGCATCGAGAGGAGCCAGCTGAGGTGGCTCGGGCATCTGTTTCGGATGCCCCCGGGACGCCTCCCTCGGGAGGTGTTCCTGGCATGTCCCGCCGGGAGGAGACCCCGAGGAAGACCCAGGACACGCTGGCGTGACTATGTCGCCCAGCTGGCCTGGGAACGCCTTGGGATCCTCCCGGAAGAGCTGGAGGCAGTGTCCGGGGAGAGGGAACTCTGGGTGTCCCTGCTCAGGCAGCTGCCCCCGCGACCCGGCCCCGGATAAGCGGACGAAAATGGATGGATGGATGGATGGATGGATGGATGGTCTCAAACATGATATTCTTGAAGTTATTGTATTGAAGTTTGTGACAACAGTGTGGGTGAAGTAGAGCCGACTGATACATCGTCAGGACGATACTGGCCAATTATAAAAACTTTATTTTAGAGATTATAATGCAGGAATTTGAACTTTAGACAATGAAGTTTATAGTTAAACTGTAAAATAGTGTTTGGTTTGGTGACCACATGTTGGAGGTCACTGTAAAAAATGTGTTTATATCAGCTGATTCTTTCACTCCCTGATATCAGCATCGGCCCAAAGAGTCGAGCATCAGTCGGACTCGAGCTGAAAGTGTTGAAGGACAGTTCATGTCTCTTTGTAAGAAAAGTTATCAACTTATCAAAAACTGACGCTTTGGGACGGCAGCCAACGTGTAATACAATCCAAAGGCTTCAGTATTGGACAAGACTGAAAACAGACCTTTAGGTCAGGAAAAAAGGAAAAAAGTGGTGATTTTAAGATTTTAAGATATGTAAATATCTGATACAAGAAGAAATCGATAGTTGTTTTGATGTCTTGTTTCCTCCACAAGCAAAGATATTCAGTTTATTGTCACAGAGGAAAGAAACCAGAAACAAACATCTCAGAGTTTATTCTACATCAGTGTAACAAAAGCTGTCCGTCAGTCCGTCCGACATGCCACCCTGTCTTCCCTCTCGCTCATATCTTTGTCTCCAGGACGTCCAACGACACATCAAAGCTCGCGGTCGTAAAACTTTAAGGCAGCCCGTCGTAAAAAAGAACCGCTGTGGGTCGGCAGAGCTCCGCAGCCAGAATACCAGGAATATCTGTGCCAGAACAAACTCAACTCCAGTAACTGGAGGAGACGCACTGTCACACGAAATTCAAACAGTATTGGTTCAACTGGCTGAAAGAGGTGCGTGAAAACCAGCAACAAGTCTTAAATTCTTCACCTCACTGACCCCCTTTATCAATGAAACGTCATGTTGTGACACCAAACATCGTTCAGACCCGCTGGACTTTATTCTTCAGTCCAGACAAGATACTGAAGTTTACTGCAACATCTGCCGACATATTGTATTTGACTACCTGACTCAATAACAGCTGCTTGCAAAGTGTTTTATTCTGATTTTGGGAGCATTTCAGTCCAACTGTGAGTCAAAAATTTAACATTTCTGGATCTCGGTGTTGTTTCCTCAAATATCTGGCACTTGATTCAGCATGAGTCAAGTGCCAGATATGGTAGCGTGAAAAAAAGAAAACACATCTTCTGGAAACTTGAGGGCAGACGTTCCAGAGACACTCGGAGTGTAAAAGGGAAAATTCTGTCTTGATGTCGAGGTTACAGACACAGGTCAAGTGGTCGTCCTCTGGGGAACGTAAATCTCTGAAGACGGTTTCACGGCCGTCCATCTGATGATGAGATATTTCAGGGTCAAAGCGACTACTGTCTGTGAACCCTTTCACTTAATTGATTCTCCTGTGTCCTCGTCTTTTATTTAGTCGTACATGTGCTTCTTTTTCCTCTCTCGCAGACTTTTATTTGAAAGTTTGTTCAGTATGAAAGCTGCTTTTTCACCTGGCAACAAAGACTCTGGACAAAACGTGTATTTTGTGATTTAAACACAGACGATCGTGTGATATCTACCATAAAAAACATATTTATTGATGATAATAAGTCCGTAACCACAGTCATGTTAACACCACGCTCCTTCAAATGTGTTTATTTCCTGATGAACTGGAGGATTCCCTGCAGAGTTCCTGCACATCTGGGCTGCTGAGGGGCCTCCCTCCCAGTGGGATCTCCTCCCGCCCGGGGGGGACGCTTCATTAGCTCACCTCCTCCCCGTCAGCTCTGTAAACTCATTAAGCCGCCAATTGGAGCAGTTCAGCCAGCAGCCAAAGTCTCAGCGATTGTCCTCCTGCCTGACAAACCTGGCTGTTTGGACAACCTGTGACCTCCAGTGTTGTCAGCGGAGCTTCCAGACGAGGCATAAACAAAAGCCTTTGCTTTCAAAGGCCTGTCAGCGTGAAGACAAGCCTGTAAGACGCTGTTTAGGTTTGGGATCACTGGCAGTAACTTCGCCCCGTCCATTCAAGGCTCAAGACATCCTAAACACCAGAATGTTTGTCCTCCCTGATGTGGCTTTACTCAGCCGCCACAATCAAACTCAGACAGGAGGAAGGGAACTGGTTTTGTCCTCTGGAAGTGAAAGAACAGCTTGTTCTCGTTGTTTGGCTTCTGTTGACGACTTTGACCCATTTCACTTCACAGGTTTGAAGCTTTTGAGTGGAAAACTACATGTTCTGCTTCCAATGACTCCCCCGGCTGGTTTCAGCCTCCAGCTGCAGGCGCTGTTCACCGGCCTGTCATGCGCCATCGGCTTTAGCGTCCTTTCCCGAGGCGAGTGTGGAGAGGCGAGAGGCTCGCAGGAATGTCTGTTATTCTTAGTAATTTAGATAACCTCCGGGGGTGAAACGATCCTCCCTGCTCAGCTCCTCAACGCCTCCCGGCAGTTCAAAGAGCAAATGGTCCACATCATTTTGTCACATCTTCTCTGCCACCACTTGTCATTTGCTTTGATAATGAGCAGTAATTTCTACGACGCATGAGTTGTTTTTGGTCCGTCTGTCAGTCAAACGGTCACTTCTTCCTCGTCTGATCTTCTGTCAGTCGGTCGCTTCAGCTACTGCCGTCATCGTTAAAACCCTGTCTGATGATGACGGTGTTGTGTAACCCACAACAATGTAAACTTGTTAAATGTTACCTCTTTCATTTTAATGACATAATCGCACGCAGCGGTGGTGGTTTCATTTTATTTCAGTGGTCAGTCTCTTTTATTTGTTGTTGTTAGAACAGATATAAAACTTTGGTACTAAAGCAGATCATCAACAGCTGCTGAGTTTATGTTTAAATGGAAACAATAAGTCCAGCAGAGCAACGATTAACCTCAGTTTGATAAAATACTTCACTTATTATCTTCTCTGGAGTCTCGTGGACTCCTCAATAGATGTTTACGTTGAGGTATAATTTACGATCTCTACCCATATATCATCCGGCCAAAGATAAAATTAAGACTAAGTTTGTTTAAACTGCTATTCTCAAGACCAACAATAAACTTTCACGCTCCAGTTTAAATAAATCCTTTTACCCACAGCGTGCTGACAGAGATTAGACTTCGTGGTCAAGCCAAGGACACTCAGACGTTTCCCATGACAGCCTGAGCTGCTTTTGTTTGGTCTATCTTTGTCGTGTCTGTCCTCTCCACACAGAACCAAACAGCCGGACTCCGTCAAAGATAAAAACATGACTCCGGGGTAAACTCGCTCATCTGATCGCGGCCTGAGAGTCTTGAGTTTTCATTTCCTCTTCATTAAACTGACACATCTGGAACTCAAAAAGAGAGAAATAGAGGAAGAGATTGATATTTCATTAAAGGCGAGCTTCCAAAAAAGTTTTCTACCGCGGAGAAAAAGATTCACAGTAACACTTAGTGTCTGTTTCTCAGTCTGGAACAATCCATTCTTCCTTTTTCACTTTTTTTGAACTTTAACAGAAAAACATCTGCTGAGTGTCGTCTCTCTCCTCCTCTCAGCTCCAGAGTGTTTCCCAGGAGGCCACCGGACTCTGCGTAGTCCCTATCGCAGCGTGGACTTCGACTCCACGGAGATCCAGAACACGGCCATCCAGGACCTGATCTGCGACCACTCGCTGTCGCCGGGCTGGTACAGATTCTGGATCAACAACAAGCCGGCGGAGATGCCGACCACCTGTGTTGAGGTGAGTCAGAGTTCTGCCAGAAAACTCTCTCCCGTATCTCTCGTGTCTCCAGTCCTCTGCCAAAAAATATCATCGTCTGCGAGTGCAATCATCCCGCATGCAGCAGATTGGTTTAATAAGCAGCTTCGGTCCAGGTGGAGGTGTAATAACCCCCTCGCTGCAGGTAATGACTGTTTGTATCGACGCCCCTCCTGCAGATGAACCGCTGTGGTACTCAGGCTCCGGTGTGGCTCTCGCTGAAGGACGCCTCCCTGCCGCGACCCGGCGAGGTCCGCCAGCTCTCGGCCTGCGCCACCTGGCAGTTCTTCCACGGCAGCGCCAAGGACTGCTGCCTCTTCAGGATCCCCGTCACCGTGCGGCACTGCGGCGAGTTCCTGGTCTACTACCTGCAGCCCACGCAGGGGTGCATGGGATACTGCGCTAAAGGTGAACGTGATGCTCGTCTCAGCTGCTTAAAGGTCAAAGTTGTACATTGCACTACACTAATATTTACCAAATCTGAAGGGCATACTGGCCTTTTTAACTCAAACACTTCAGGTCCAGATATATAACAAACATTTTTGATAAGACACCAATCTATCAGGAAGCACGTAAATATAATACATGTTCTTTTTTTGGAAAATCTGATGGATGAACCCTCATTGGTTCAAAGTGAAAAGAAAGGTTGTTTTAATTCCTTTAAAGAGCCCAGTTAGGAAGTTAACTTAGTTTTTTAGTTTTGAGAAGAAGTCTGATAAATGTCATGTTTCAGTTTCTGCAGATTTGGGACCCAGACTCTGTCCGCCAGGCGAGGTGGAAGTCAACGGGCGGTGCAAAGGTGAGACTTCCTGTCGCTCGTCCTGCATGTGGAGAATTGATCCATTGTCAGGATTTTTTGGGATATTTTTGCACTTTTAACATCATTGTTTTTGTTCTTAACTCTCCTTCAAAGATCTGCAAATATCCGCACTGTAAAATCCATCTTTTGGTGAATCCCTCCCAGCTGTTATTCAACAGATGTAGTTTACTTGATATTGCAGTGAAAAAGTGTAAGAAAATGAGAGTGAAAGATGTCCATCATAGTCTCCCTAACTCCAAGTCGACACCCTCAAATTACTTGTTTTGTTGACCATCAATGTTTAGTCCAATAAACTCTAATTTATTCCAGAACTAAACATTTCATCGATGTTGTCTAAGATCACTTCTTTACTCCCCGTCTGTGCTTTCAGCTGCCGTCCCGTCCCTGCCGTCCCGACCAGTGATCACCCCGGAGCTCATCGGCCAAAGCGTCCACCTGAGGTGCTCCTTCATCCCGCCGCCGTGGAGCCAGACACTGGGCTTCCAAGTGGTTTGGGCCAGACACATCGGCCACAGCATGAAGGCCGAGATCAAGCAGGAATCCACGCTGAAGCCCTTCTCCGTGGTGGAGATGGATGGTCTTCACTTCAGGCTCGGAGAGACGGTAATTCCTGCCAGACCTGAGAGTGCAGAAAGTTTCAGGGAGCACATGTGGAGGGTTTGACCCCTCCAGCAGGCAGCGTAAGCCTCGGATCACACTGACCTCTTTTTGGCTGGGCTCAGACTTACAAAGCAAAGGCAGAGAGGTAACATGTGTCGTATCCCGTTAAGAGAAAGCAAGAGGAGGGCGGGGAAGTTAAATCAGTTGCAGGTTGGGAAAGCCTCGCTGCACATGCTTCTGGTTTAAAACTCTCCATTCAAATCAAATCTGCACAGTGAATTCTAGCAATGTTGTATTTACATGGACTGATGCAAATACACACAATAAAGTTGTTGTTTTACAAAGTTTTCTCAACAGCTCAGCACTTCCACAGCGGAGTTAAATGTTTATGGGTTTGGGGTTTAATGTAACGTACAAATCGCTCTAAGAAGAAGGATTAGCGTCCTCTTGCCACAAATTCAGATTGGATTGGAGAATCTTGTGCTGCTGACCAAAAACAAGAAGAATTGAAGATGCTGGTGCTCTTCAGGATGAATTATTTGCAGGGAAAGAGGGAAGAAATCTGAAGAAATCACAGAAATGTGACAGTTGATTGAAAATGACAGCGAACAGAAGGGAAAATGCAGTTTGGCAAAGTTTCCTCAGTCGCTGGTTGTTAGTGACGTTGCTTTTGTATCTCTGTGGTAAACTTGAAACATTAAGAGTAATAACAGCTTCCTGCACAGCCTCAGAGGCTGCTGACGGCTCTCATTTCCTGGAGAAATTATCAGTTGCCAGGAAACATTAAGTAATTAGATGTTTAAACGTGATGCTTTTGGAACCTGAGGTGAAGTCACCCCGCCACAGCTGCGGACCATCGCGCTGCCATATTTGGACACCGGGGTTGTATTGGCTGTGTCTGGAACGTGTTGCAGAGGGCCGTCGGTAACACGTGTTGATGTAGCAGCTGAGTCGGGTCAGAGGTCGTCTTCATGTTTCTAACCGTGAGAGTGAGTCAAATGTTGGAGCTGCGCTGTGAGCTGCATGTTTGGATGAATCACAAACACGGCGTCTGTCCGACATCGTTAGTCTTTCTCACGACTAACAAGCGCAATTTTAGAGTCTCTGTCAGTTGGAATTAGAATCAGAAAATGGTCATGTTAGGTTTTGTAAAGCTTCAAAATAGATAGTAGAACAAGTTTAAAGTTTAAAACCCCAACTAGAGTTTGTGTTTCAAAGACTGTATCACACTTTTATCTTTCACTTCTCTTACACGTATGTAATTTTAAGGATGTTTTTCTTACAGTTCTCCTGCAGTGTGTCGACTTTCAGGGTCAACTCCAGCCACAGCAGATCTCCTCCAAAAGAGAGCGAGAGTTTCTACGCTGGATTGAAGGTAAACATTCCTGTTAAGTTTTGTTTTGCAGGTTTTAATTTGTAATTAGTTCAAGTTATCCACTTTAGAAACATCAAAATGGGTGTGATTAACTTTCCTTCCTGCTCACCAAACTCACCAAAGTCTCTTCTTCTTCAGTTTTCTCCAGACTCGCTCCACATAGCTGAGAACAGTAAGGAGCACCAGGTGACCGTCCACAGCACGGTGCCCATCCCCTGCTACGACCCCGACCACGGCCACCAGTGTGGAGTCCCTCTGGCTCTGAGCGTCCACGACCCAGGTCAGACCTGCAGGGAAGCAGGAGTCATCAACCTCGTCTTCTCTTATCTATGATGGGGACGGCTGATACACATTAACCACCATGTTAATCTTACACTGAGTGGATTAGGGTAACATTTTTAACTAACAGAAACCTTGGATATATCTTTTTATCACTCCATAAATCAGACTGTCAACAGCCAATAATCTATTTTCAGCATGTTTTTAGGTATAAAATGTTCTACAAATCCAGCTGTGGATGATATATGAACAAAGTCCCCAGTGAAAACCTTCAGGATATAGGTAGGAGTAAAACTGGAAAGGTTTGGTATATTTAAGTGTCTGAAAAAAACTAGCTTGTTCGGTAAAATGATGTTTCATCTGTATCATCACTGGACAATGATATTCAAAACACAAATTAGAGAAACTGAAAATTGAGACTTCTTAAGATCATTTTAATTCTGTCATCCCTGAGAAATCCAAATGTCATCACATGAAAGATCAGAGAAGACTCCTGTTTCATGCAGAAAACTCTTTGGCTCGTCTTCTCTGCTCCGACCTGCCCTGTACATCACATCAAAGCCAGCTCAGAAAGACATCATTACAGTTCTGCAGGCAGCTGTGCATCGTCCGTTAACACTAACGTAGTCCTGTGTTGACGTCCACAGACAGTCTTGGACATGAGGCCTCTAACGTGGCGCTGTCCGCCTGCCAGGTGGAGCTGCAGCCTCATGCCTGCAGTGACGGCAGCTGCGGCCGGGCGGCGTTCTTTGTCACAGCTGTCACCGATTTCACACGAGACGGGAACCGACCGAGTCTGATCGGTGTTTTGCTGGGACACAGCGCACCAAGACTCTGGAGGAACTACATCCCAACGTCCCTGAAAGTGAGTTCTTCGGATGTTCAAGGATTAACATGAATAAATCTGATGTTTTCTTATCAGCAAGGAGTGATTGATTTATTTGATTCTTATTTATGATTATTATATTTTACTTTAAATCTGGCTTCAGGGTTTTCCAGGAGTTCATCAAGAAGTTCCAGTTATTATTGAGGGTGTTCTAGGGATCTTTAAGGGATCCTGGTGCAGGTTTTAGTGGCTCTCCAGAGATTCCCACATCCTAGATGGGCTTCCAGTTGTCTTTGATGGAGATTCACGACACTTTAAAGAGGTTTCAACATCCAAATTGTTACGAAAGTGTCCCTTTGGGGAGTTGAAGAGATACTTGAGAGTTTTCAAGGGCTTTATGGAAAAGTTTGAGTTAATCTTGAGAGTATTCTTTAGATCTTAAAGGGATCTTTGTCCAGGTTTTGTGGCCCACAATGGGGATCAGAGAGTACTCCAAGAGATTCCTGTCACCCTTGAGGGGCTTCCAGTTGTCTTTGATGAGGATCTCAAAGAGAAAATTGGACCATTTATGGACCTTGAATCCTCTTTCATAGTTTTGGAGAAACTGAAGAAGCTTTAGGAACTCATTCTATAATTTCATCAGTAAACAGAAGAGGTTTTTATGGAGAGAGAGATCCTTTTGGACGTTATAAAAGTAATTTGGTGCCATGGATCCTTGATATTAAGGTCCTTTTGCATGCAAACTGCATCGGAGATGGTCCTGGAAAGGTATCATGAATAAGTTAAGATGGTACCAGGGTTAAAAAAATAAATGAAGTTTGAAGTAAAAGCAGTGCGATATAATTATGTAAACATATCTGTAATCAGAGAGTATTAAAAAGATGGCTGTAATTGCAGGTTTCTCTGTCGTACTGTTGACATGTACACAGTGCTCTTTAAAATGAAGGGGAGGGTTCAGGTTTAGGGCCAGAAGTGTGGCTTTGACGTGAGAGCTGTTCAGTGTAGTCATTACTTGCATCCATACAAGCTATTACGTTACGTAATACATGATGTCAGCCCTGCAGACATTGTGTCTCTGAGGAGCCTCTTGCAGAGGAGCTTTCCCATCTGTGTTTAGTGAAAACATCAAAGCCAAAGGTCGCAGGGTCAACGGGTGGAGCCCCCCTAATCTTTGCTCTCCTGACTTCTTGCCCTCAGGTCACGGTCCAGGACGTTCCCACTTCCATCTGCTACTCGCTGACTGACCCACATGTAATTACCCTGGACGGCAGGTAATATACCTCCTAATCGGTTCCCAGCAGAGGCCAAATGTTAGTTTGAACTTCAGTTTGGTATTAAAACACAAGAGTGTCACGATTCTCCACGTCCACGATTATATTTAATTCTCAGTTTAAATAACTTTTCCACACTGATGACCATCATATTTGGATTTCTAAAGATCAACAAATTGGTTTTATATTCCAGACAGCTGTCATTTACGTTTTCAAATTCTTCTTTAAACACTAAAATGGCATTCAGTAGAGTGCATATCTCCACCAAGCACCAACAGTCCCCATAAATTTGAGCAAGCCTGATTAGACATCAAATGAAATACAGTATATTTTAATCCGCTAGGTCTGTCTCGTTATCTGGATCTGCACCAACAGTAATGGGGTTTATTCTGGGACCCATCCTCCATCCGAGGTTTGTGGAAACCTGTTCAAACCAACCAACCAACCAACAAACGGACACTAGTGAAAACATAACCTCCTTGGTGGCGGTAAAGATCGGCATACTTACAATTTCAACCTGAACCTGTTGTCTTTTTGCAGGTTATGGTTTAGGCATGTTGAAATATTATTCACCGAAAATAAAAATTCCAGAGTTCAACAAAAAATACCACCCTGATTCAGTAATTAAAACAAAAAATAGATCTTCTTAAACACAATATAAAATGGAGACTGAAGTAAGAAAACAACTTAGATGATGTCGGAGTTATCTCAGGTTGTTTATCATCTTCTTGCAGACTAAATAAGTGTTTGTAAGTGAAGCTGCAGACTGCCGCTAAGGTAGCTGTTGTTTTTGAAAGTGTTCTTGATTTTGATTATCAAAATTGAAAGCTTATATCCGTCAGTTTTTAATGTAGAATCAAAATGATACTCATGTTAAAACACAAGATGAACTCAGATATTGGCATATTTTTATATCCTTCTGTCAACAGGCGATATGAAAACCACCAGACTGGCACCTTCGTCCTTTACCGGAGCCTCGTCAGGGACTTCGAGGTCCACTCTCGCCAGTGGGACTGCGGCAGCCGACACTACGCCGTCGCCTGCAACTGTGGTGTTGCTGTGCGAGAGGGAAACGACGTTGCTGTTTTCGACATGTGCAACGGTCAGCCGCAGGAAACCAGGCCACAGCTTACCCTGAAGAACGCAGGTGACAGGGAGGGCAGTCGGGTCAGGGTTCTGGAGTCCCACCTGGGGAAGAAGGTCACCGTAGGTATCCGAACATTTTGACACTGGTATAGATTTGTTTGGAAAATCTTTACAAGCTGTTTGCATGAATCATACTTGCATCAGGCATCTTGGAAGGAAATTTGATCAAAAATGCAAAGAATTTGCATCAGGAGTTTTTGTTAACTAGCTACTGGATTGTGACTCTCCTCTTGTAGTTGATCTTTCCCTCCGGGGCCTTTGTTAGGGCTGATGTTGGCGATTGGGGGATGAGTCTGTCCGTCCGTGCGCCCAGCGTTGACTTCAGTAACACGCAAGGCCTCTGCGGCACTTTCGACCGCAATGGAAACAACGACTTCCTCGGCTCTGATGGAGTCTCCTTTGCACCCGATGACCTGCACCGCTTCATAGAGGCCTGGAGGTCAGTCCACAGCAGCAATTAGTGTTTATTGTTTTTGCTTTAAATTCATGACTGATTCTTTATTCTTTTTTGCTTTCGGTGTCTGCTAGGATAGCTCCAGGTGAGAGTTTATTTGACAAAACACCTCCTGGGACGGTGGAGGAGTTCAGGAGGCCTTTCTGTCAGTGCCAGAAAGGATACAGCACTTCTCATCACAGTGGCAGAGGGTTAAGGGACTCGTACAATCCTTCCGCTCACTCCGACTGCATAGCGTACAATAATGTGGATTACACATCTGTGTTCCCTTTTATGGATACAACAGTGGAATACATCAAGAGTCCAGAGACCGAGGAAAGCATCCTGGATATGTCTGACTTTAACAGTCATCCTCTGGAGAGGAGGCACCTTCAGCTTCACAGCGAGAATAATAAAAACAGTGAACTGGACGGTGAGTTCCAGGAGGATCTTCTGCTGTCTGTTGACAGGCCAAGGAGACAGGCGTTGTTTGAATTCCAGCCTGTCTTTGCTGCTCAGAGCCTCAGCCAGGCCGATCTGGAGAGCCTTGCCTACTTCTTCCCTGAGGATCATTTGGCGGAAGCCCGTCCGGAGGTGCAACCTCAGTGGCCCACGCCAAGTGGCCTCACCTCGGCCAAAGCTCTGGAGGTGTGCCAGATAGCTCTGGCCAACTCCACCGTTGGTGCAGTGTGCCGAGGGCTGCTGGGACGCCGCCTGGACGAGGCAGTGGATCTCTGCATTTTGGACCTTCAGCTCAAAGACGACCTGGGCTGGGAGGAGGCGCTGCTGCCATACCTGGAGAACGAGTGTGAGAGGAGGCTGTTGGAAAACCGGACTCAGAGAGCGCTGGAGGTGGGTGGGCAGCAAGGAGCATCCAGGGAGGTGGTGACAGCGCTGCGCTGTCCCAACTTTTGCAACGGAAATGGAGAGTGCACAGAGTGGGGCTGCCAGTGCTATCCCAGCTACAGCTTCTACGACTGCAGCCTGGCCATCAGTGAGTATCCGGAGACAGATGTTCCCATCTTTAATGGGTTTAGCAGATCATTAAATGATTTTACTGTGCTAAAACTACGCTGTCTTAACACAGTGTACACTATAGAATCATCCTCAGTATGGTGCATCTATGTTTCCCTGAGGTAATCCAGAATAAAGCTATGAATTGATCCTGACAAGGTAAATTTCAGAAAAGGTAGCCCATGGACATAGATTAACACCTTTAGTCCAACCGTTGTGGAGCATACAGATCCCTTCTTTGTACAAATCATAACTGTCAAAAGGCAACCATTGAGCTCCTTCTTCATGTTGGAGAAGAGGTTGTAGACTAAGGGTGCCAACAGGACCCGAGGAGGACTAGCTGACTTCGAGACATAAGCTAATTTAAATTCTAATAAACGCATAAACAAACATTTGGGCAAGCGTTGGACAAGCTCTAATGTGTGTACCTAGATGGCAGCTATCGGCATTTTGGACTTTTGGAATGCATTCCATTTCCTCCAATATTGCAATATACTGCAAAAGTTATTAATTCCAGACTTTCTTCAGAGGGTTGACCTGCATGTGTAGCAAACAAGAGCTGTTAAACCCTTGAATGTGGAGCTCGTAATTTCCTCTTGAACAAACAACCATCTGTCATCCAATAGGCCAGCCAGTCGAGATAACAGACTTGGAGAACGGTGGACTGTGCGACATTCGAGCCTTCAATTGTCGCAACATTCGAGTCTTCGGCCTCGGCTTCATCGACTCTTCCGACCTCAGCTGTTACGCCACCAGACTGAAGGTGAGGAAAGTCAAAAGTACAGCTGTTTTTTTTTTCAAATATTTTCTCTGAACTGTGTTGATCTGCCTCCACAGTTCATGAACGGAGTTTGGGTTCCAGGGGAGAAACAGAGAACTAAAGCCACCTTCCTCAGCTCGAAGGCTTTGGACTGTGCTGTTCCATCCCTGAGCAACACAGCCGTCAACACAGAAGACTTCATGATGGACGACAAACCATATGCACGCTGGGAGATCAAGGTCTCTAAAGAGTCTTTCGGTGTTTGATTTTGTTTATCTTCATTTTTAGAAGTGTTTTTCAGTGTCAGCTCCCGCCTGTTCCAGGTAACTAATGATGGCTCCCAGTACAGCCAGGCCAAGGTGCTGACGATCTACGATGGCGTTTGCCAGGTCTGCGAGGCATCGCGCTCAGGACTCTGTAAGTTAAAGGTAACTCACCAATAAAACCACCCAACAAAATGACCCATGAGGGTCTTTTCTGATCTGTAGGAGGAAGACTAATACATTTTGTGCTTGAATACTCTTTTTTGCCTAGAAAAACTTCTTAACTGAAATATCCGGAAGTTTCCAATGAGTATATTATTTTTATTATTATTACACACTTCACCTTTAAGTGATTAAAAGTATGTGGTCGGAGGAGGAAAAGATCCTCGTCATGGTAAGAAGAAACCAACAAACTGTTGTTTGATGAGTCAGACAGAGACAGTTTTGTGATCAAACTCTGCAGTGTTTGAAATCTGACTGCAGGAGACAGATGTGATTCGGTGGGTGTTTAGTGGAAAAGTGTGGGGAAACATTTTATATCTTCTGTTAGAGCTGCAATCTACGCTCTGAACCACTTGTAGCTGTCGGATGACTAATCCAGAGTCGACAGCTGGCAAAAAAAAGGTACAGAGGGGGTTTGTTGTTACTGGAACAGCTTTTTATGGGCCTGGAGACAGAACAACATGTAACCTTACAAAAAGGTTTTGCTCGCTAAATTGAATTAACTTCTGCAGAGACGGAGCAGACGGTGTATTTAAAGCTGATTTCCTGATACTTACCTGACACCCCCAGAGAACACCACACAAGGAAAACAAACAGCTGGGAAAAAATGTGTTTCATACGGTTGTAAAGCTGCTTCGACATGTCAACAATCTGAAACAACACTGTAAATATGAGTACACAAGCAAACCTTCTCGTCTTTGTTGTGTCTCTGGTTGCCAGGAGAGGACGTGTAACATCGACGGGATGTGTTTCACAGAGGGAGACTCCAATCCCAGCAGCCCCTGCCTCCTCTGTGACCCGGACACCTCCAAATTCATCTGGTCTGTCAACCAAGGTACAAACAACTTGTTACGTATCTCCTCCTACGGAAAGAGAAGCTTTTTTTCAAGACACAAACATCGTCAAAATAATGAGATAGCCTGCCCTACACTTTGAATTAAACTGACAGAGTGTCCTGTAGTCTTTCTTTCTGTGTATCTTTAATCGAGAGATATTTTTCATGGTTCCAGCTCGACCTTGAAATTTTATCTTTGGCTGATATGAGATCAAGACCTTAATCTGCTGCTAGCATTGGTTTTGTACGACTTGCTGCTGCAGTTCTCCCTCTTTTGTTCATTAATCCACAAACTGTCTGAGTGATCAGAGGTGTTTGTGATGAAGAACAGTTAAAACAGTATTTACCTCTCAGTGGAAATGGTCTGTTAGTGTGGCGGCTGTCCAACTGTGGTCCTGTTTGTCACCATCAGCAGATCAAAGGAGCGGATGTTTAAGTTTCCCAGCATGCCCTGACCTGTCGCTTAACCACTGTGAGAGAGAGCAGAGGGGGTGAATCACATGGCTGATTACCACAGCTACACAGAATGACAATCATCCTTACTCACACTCAAGAAACCTCGAGTCAGTTGTAACAAGCCTGGTGGATTTATGTTGGATGCAAATTGGAAGATCTCAGCACAATGCCAGACTTTTTACTTATTTCTAGACAGTTAGGTTTGGAATTCAGTAATCATAATAATCCTCTTAATCAGCAAGTGTTCTCTTGTTGGTAACTTAACATATGACTATCATGCTGAGCAGGTGTTTCCTGGGATTATCATTACTTTCTTCTGAATAAACATCTGTGGGGGAAGCGTGATCTCAGTGGTGGATGCTACATGATCCTGTTGAAATGGCCGTTGAGAGCTCCACTTGGAAAGACAGGCTGGAAAGCCCTCAAGCCACAATGCTTCTTCCAGGAACAGCCTGGAGGCGTGTTTTTGCCAACTTGTAAAGAGTTTATTTCAGGACAGGAAGTGGAGTCTGTCACCAAAACACAAAGACGTGTAGTTCTAGATGGAATAGTAAATAAGAAGGTGGGAAAAACATGAGCAAGTGTTGTTCTCTGCAAAGCTCTTGATATCAATTCATTGGTACTTTCCTCTCTTCAGTCAACGAGCCGCCGGCCTTCCACCGACCGCAAAGCGACCTGCGGACATTTGCCGGAGAGAACTTCGTCTTCCAGTTTGCTGCATCAGACCCGGAGGGTTCGGCACTCCTCTTCCAGCTGGAGGAGGGCCCGAAGGAGGCTGTCCTCTCCCCTGCCGGCCTCCTCATCTGGAGGGTCCCATCGCTTCCCGAGGAGGGACGACAATCGAGCAGCTCCTTCCGCTTTATGCTGTCGGACGAGTGCAACGCTCAGAGCACCGTCACCGTGGAGGTAGAGAAGAAGGAGAGCGCAGGGCAGATAGACTAAAAGTATTCTTTTACAGCCAATTAGGTTCCTGTGAGGGAAATTAAATCCTGTGAGCAACAGTAATTCAATCAGTGAACCGCAGTCATTTATTCAGTGAACAGCAGTTAGTAAAAACAGCAGTCAGTCAGTCAGGCAGTCGCAGACAAACTGGACCTGCAGAACTTTCTCTCCACCTGACCGCCTCACTTTTCTCCTGCTCTCACACTAATCAGAGGAAACAGCACTGGAAGCTCAAGGATTTATGGGAAATGTGGTGTGAATTTAACATTACATTAACACTCACAGCACAGTGCTGCTTGCATATGTGGGCGGCTAAATACTGTCACCAGCAGGAGCTTATTATATATCTGAATCCCTGTTAATTTGAATATGTTAAATATCAAACATGAAGCAATTAATAAATATATGCCTCAGCAGCGTCTCTGTCTTCCATCTGTGATACAGATCGATGTGGTGCCATGTGGGTGTCAGCATGGAGGTTCATGTGTCACGGACGTCAACTTCCCCGCTGGCAGTGGGAAGTACCTGTGCGTCTGTCCTGAGGGGAAGCAGGGCGACCTCTGCGACGAGGACGTGGACGAGTGTCTGTCAGCTCCATGCTCGGTGGGAAAGTGCATTAACACAGCCAGCGGGTACAGGTGCGAGTGTCCTGCAGGGCTGAGAGGTAAGATTTAATAAAAGTCCTTCAAATCCATCTGCTGCAATTCACAGAAAATACAGCTCTTGATATAGAAAACTCACAAGGAGAAGATTCAGTTTGCCTCTGTCTGGATCATCTGGCCTCACATGTTTCCAGGTGTAGCAGATCCATCTCAGTTATGCTTTATGATCGCAGAAAGCGTTTCCTGTGTGCGTGTTTTTGGCAGGTATAACGTGCCTGGAAGATATCAATGAGTGTGAAAGAAAGCCGTGCTTCCAAGGAGTGCAGTGCTTCAACAGCTTTGGCTCTTATGGCTGCGGCCCGTGCCCGAAAGGCATGATGGGGAACGGGACGACATGTACAGGTGAGCATGAGCACACTGTGCATGTGGAAGGTGTATGTGCCTCACAGCTGCCGAGACAGTTCTGCTAAGATGACTCTTAATGATGTAAAACCAGAGCAGTTGTGTTAGTCAGACAGTTCAATACTTCCTAGAAGTCACTGTGAAGAGGAAAACAAAAACCTAAATACCTTAAATACCTACAAAGTATGGCCTTTTGCACATGCTCTGCAGATATCCAGTCACAGGTTTGTTAAATCTGGCGTCCAGTCGTGAGATCTGAAAGCCAAAGTCCATAAAACAGCCTGATCACTACATCATGCGAATAAAATGATAACTTCTTTAACCCTCCACAGGTTTCTGAGAAGATCAAAAATAAGCAGATTCAGGAAAATTACACTGTAAAATCATAATACTTCATATTCTGCTGATTAAAAAAAAGCGACGGGACATTAAGATTTATAAACTGCAATAAATTAATCATTATTATTCTAGAAACTATTGAAATTGTCACTTATTTTCTCTGGGCTGATAAATAAATCATCACAACATAAGACTTGTACAATAATGGAAATTCCTATTTAAAATACACTGTACACATTCAAAACTACCTGAACATGATGACATCGCTCCAATCCCCAAACCCGGATCTCATTAACAGCCATGAGTTTATCAGATACTGCTGTTCTTTGAAATTATGAGTTCTTTCTCTCACATAATAAGAAATCTACCATCGTATATGATCATCTGTTGGAGGTTGTGATGTTGGCTCCCATATTCTCTCTGATTATTTCCATGCAACTCCAGAAACATTGGAAGATTACCGAGTAGATCTCTTTGGATCAGAGCATCAGCTAACTGCCCAGAATGTGAAGGTGAATTTGTTCATCGCAGTCGAGCGTCTCTAAGGAACGCTCAGCAGGGATGCGGTGCTCGTGCTGAATGGAAACCAGATGGCTGATGGCAGCTGATACCGCTGCCTCCCGCCATGTGCTCACTGTGTGGAGCGGCGAGCGCTAACTGGAGTTAATGCTTTGAAAACACTGACGCTGTGGGAGGAAAACCTGCTTCCTGCCGAGCTTAATGGTTCAGTTGTGTATATGCGCGCGTATGGATGTAAAATCCACACAGTAAACACGACAGTAATAGTTGTAATACTGAAACGCCTGAGAATCATAAAAGTGGTAGCTCCTGTGTTCACTGTGAAGCAGCTGCAGGCACGCAACTGTCTGACAGAAGCTGAAGAAAAGGCTGAATAAAATACAGACTTTCTCTCTCAGGGCTGTATTTGGTGGTTGGTTGGTCAAAACCTGGATAGACTCACTTCATAGAATTCATTTTGAGTCGAGCAGGTCTATTTTAAGTTCCTAATAAACGGCTTTAAAACAAACCTTGGCTGAATAGCATTTGTAAGTCATCATCAGTGTTTGCTCTCACATGAGGAGCTTCTACATCAACAGTTCAGGCTTTCTCACAATTCCATTGTTGTCCTTCGAGTAAACAAAGAATGTCAAAGCCCGGCATCTCAGCGGCTGAAAATCAAATCAAGTTGTCTGCCTCAAGACATTATTATCCCTAATGGAAGAATTGGCTCACAGAAAAGCACATAACTTAAATTACTGTCAGTTATACAATGTTTGTCATTCTCATGGAACTTTGTAAAAGGATCCTCACGAGGACAGAACCTTGGATTTCCTCATCCGCTTTGTTTAACTGCTTATTCATTAGTCCTCTGATCTTCTCGCTCAAAGGGAATTTGGTTTGACTTGTTTGACCCCCTCTTTCAGTTCAGTGCAAAAGATACACATCTTTGTGTGTCAGGGGCCAACAGGAGCTGCACCGGGGTCACACCGCCAAGTCCTTAAATCTTAAATGTTCTGGATGCAAAGCAAGCTGTGGCTTTTTCTCTTCTCTTGTGGTCTTTTTTCTGCTGTTCCCTGTTGAGATCAGGCCTGCGGTCAAAAGCAGACAAGTCGTGTCTAAAACAGAAAGATCAAGACAACTTGATTTATTTCCAGAACAGCCCTTAATCACAAGCGTCTCGAACAGAAGACAGAAAAGAGACGACGAAGAGAGAAGAAAACCTGAATTAGAACCAATAAATGAAGGATCACAGTAAGAACAGAAGCATAATCCATGTGCTATAAAGATGATGGTAATTACAATACATAGAACATATCTACAAATCTACAAATAGATCAGAAGAAAGAAACTGTTTAAAAACTTTAACTTAACATTTGACAAATCAATCTGGCGTAAGTAACTTCAGCTCTGAATAAGTCTAAACAGATGAGTCGTGATGTCGAAAGTGGAAAAGTTTCATAATTTAATCTGCTTCGGCTGAATTAGAGTCAGAGCAAGAAATGTACAGTTGGCCGCGCTAACACAGGACACATCAGATTCAGGTTGCAGTCTGTCGTCATGAATCACTGAGTGTTTCCTGCTTCGCTCGTAGCTTGTAAATGTGTTGATAGGCTGTGAGTGGTAATCATGCCTCGTTGAGATCTTTACACTCACTCGTTCCAAAGTCTCGTCTCTTGCTGGGCGTCTGTCTCATAAAAAAAATAACCTTCTGAACCTTCCAGGTGACCGTCTTCCATCATTTACCTCTTCGTAGTCGGTTTATTTCAGAGTGGGTGATCTAGAAAATTCAATAGGAAGCAAAAGAATCAGATAAAGTCGTCCAAAATGTAAAAAAAATAATAATCTGTGTCTTTCATCCTACAGCAGTCATCAGACCAGCCCCCATCTCTCCCACATCTGCTCCTCGTACAACTGTCTACAAGATACCAGATGTTCTGCTGCTGCCACCCAAAATGAAGCCAGACACTTTCCGGAAGACCTCAAGTGGTAGTTCCCCGCAGACGAGGGCTGAGGTGGGGAAGCCGATTGTAAGGATTGATCCAATCCAATTAAGACCTAAGACCACCACTTTGAGGAGGATTCCAGGAATAAGCCAGAGCCCGGTGCTCTTTAGGACGGAAACTAACAGGAGCATCACAGCAGTTACATCAAATGTTTCCCAAGCAAAGACGTTTGATGTTTTGAGACCGAGCCATGGAATCAAACCTGACCCATCCACAGGCGCTTTAAGGAACATCTCAGGAGTGAAACAGGACCAAGTCAGGCCTGATCCACCAAAAATCAATGACGCTATTGCCAAGACATCCACTGTAACCCTTCCTTTGGGAAATGGCAAACCAGCTCCAGGTAAGCACAACATTTCCAACCATCTCTACCAGCCTTTACTGGGTTGTACCGCACCTGATGAGCCAATTTCAAGCTCCATTATATCTGTACAGAGCTGTAGTTCATAGGGAAACCGAGGGTGGAGAAGGTTGATTCTTTAGAAAGACAATTAACTGTCTTGGTAAACCAAAACATCAGTGTTTGACGATCTGGGAATGTGACTCAACAACATGTTTTCACTCCCAACTCGTCAAATACAGCTGCTTGATCAGCGACTTGAGTTTCAAAAGATGATGGTTCTCATTATACTTTGTGTCTCTCAGGATCTGGTCAGGCTTTGGCGGTGAATGTCTCGGCTACATGTGCCAGCAGACCCTGCTTCCCCGGGGTTCAGTGCATCAACCGCAGGCCGCCACATGTCGGTTACGTCTGTGGACGTTGCCCACCTGGCCTTTATGGCAACGGACGTGTCTGCATGAAGAACGCTAAAGCAGGTAAGGACTCAAGAAAATCCCAAACGTTTCATTGTTTTAAAGCTCCTCTAAAACCTGGAGATCTATGGAAGAGTACTTGACTGCCTAAAGAGACTTTTATGTGTGATTGTTGGGGATCAAAAACATTGTGGGCTACTTTAAAGATCTTCAAATTTGTTGCTATGATGGTTTCCCTGGTGTTGTTTTATTTTTATGTGTTTTTCTTGGTGGAAGGAATGGCATTTATTGCAGCCGATAAATCAGTGCTTAGAAACCAGAGTACCACCATTGGTACTTTGCTTTTTGACTCAGTGCCCAGCCACAAAGTTGTGTCTGACTTTGTTTAATGTTGTTTTCTCATGAAGGAGGGGGTCCTAACGACACAGAGGAGACAGCTTCATTCCAACTTTGATCCCTTTACTGTAGATCGTGTCTGTCTGGGACAAAGTGTTTATGCAGATGAGTCACGCAGACTCGTAACAAGACGTGAATCATTTAAAGTGCTTCATTGATTTAGTGACTCTAAATTTTCTCTTTTTTTTCATCCAAGGTCTGGTTGCACGCTCTCTTCAGCAACATGGCATTATTTAAACTGTTTCTTTTCCCAAGCCCAGAAAGAACAGGCCCATTAAAGTTATGAAGTATAAAATGCGCCATAGTCCGAGAAGTAGTCGATTACTTTGGGTCGATTTGTCTAAGACACTGATGTCACCTCCTGTCTTCTCTCAGCATCCAATCACCTTCCTCAGCAGCAGACGGTCGTTAAAACCAGCCGAGCCGCTCATGGAAGCAGCAGCAAAGTCTCCCAGCTCCACCTGCCCAACCTTCCCAGCAGGCACGGCGTCAAACACCTGTCCCTGTCTGTCACCAGAGCCAACCGGGATAACACACCACAGCAGGTTCCCGCCTCAGGGAGGGGAGGCGGGACAGGGAGGAGAGAGGCCGTCACTGCTTCAAGGGATTTTCCAAGAACGTCAATCAGTGCAAATACTTACGTCACCCGCCAAAGTGTAAACCTCAGGACATACGCCAGATCTAGCACGACTTTCTCCAGAGAGTTCACAGTTCCCCATGTGACGGTCTACAAGGTGAGTTCACTGTTTCTGTTCTGTGTCAGGTGGACATCAAAACTTCTTCCTTCTTTCACTCTACGATTATCTCCCCGCAGTCTGAAAGAGCGTCAGCTGGCACAAAAGTAACACCGTCCAGTCCTCACCTCTCCACTCAGTCTGCCAAACAGACAACACAGCCCCAGCTTCGCCATCTGGCATCCACTCAGTCCAAACCCTGGACCCCTCCAAGACCGGCCCTCCCTCTCACAGCCGCCCTCACCGCTCTGTCCTACTCGCTGTCTGAGTCAGAGTTCTCTGCAGACGGCGACGAGGCTGATCCTGGATCTGAAGGGCCAGAGATTGTGCAGGCAGTCCCAGCTTTGACCTTCACAACGCCTGGCAAGACCGTCTACAGCAGCCCCCTGCTGCAAAGAACTACCTCACTCCAGCCAGTGGACAGAAGTGGCACCACGGTGCACGAGACGACCTGCGCCGACCGGCCATGTTTTCCTGGTGTCCTGTGTGAGCCAGCGATGGATGGTGGCTACCGCTGTGGGAGGTGTCCAGTAGGATACACCGGAGATGGACGGGCATGTCGAGGTAAGGATTCATTTAATTAATGTATCTTATTATCACATATTAAGCCCTTAACATCCTCATGGTCTTCTGTTAATGATACCAGCAGGTTTAACAGTACAAACGTCTGTTTTCAAGCTGTTTGCAGACACACATGTGGCAGGAACATGGAGTGTGCTGCGCCAAATACATGTCGCTGCAAACCAGGATACACTGGATTCGACTGTCTGACAGGTAGACAAATAAACGTCCTGCATTAATTCTTTCAGTCATTATCTTTATCTAATGTATTCTCATTTGTTTTTATATTCTTTCTCAGCAATCTGTGAACCAAATTGTATGAACGGCGGTGTTTGCATCGCTCCGGGTGTGTGTCAGTGTCTCACAGGTTTTCACGGAGAAACCTGCCAGGAAGGTAAAGCTAAAAACAGTTAATCCAGTCGGATGTCTTCAGAAATATGGGGTGTTTAAAGATAACAATGGCTAATAAATCAATAATAATTAATGTAGAACTAACTGAAATGTATCTCTGCAGCTCTGTGCAGGTTACCGTGTGAAAACGGAGGCACCTGTGTTGGACTCCAGACTTGTTCTTGTCCTTACGGGTTTGTCGGACCTCGATGTGAGACCAGTGAGTTCACGTTTAACCTTTTTTTCAATATTTACTGGGAGAAAATCTGATTTCTCTCATCATGATCGTGATGAATATTGTTTTTTGTTGACTGCAGTGGTGTGTAGCCGTCACTGTCACAACGGAGGCCAGTGTGTGTCTCCAGACGAGTGCTTGTGTCCGCCGGGCTGGACCGGACCGTCCTGTGAGACCGGTGAGTGCGCTCTGGATTTCATCATTCAGGTGTGTTTTGGTGTTTGTGACCTCTCAGCCCTGATACTCTGTCTCTCCTCCAGCTCTCTGCTCCTCTGTGTGCCTGAACGGAGGTTCGTGCGTTCGGCAGAACACTTGCGAGTGTCCTCACGGTTTCTACGGCGCCCAGTGTCAGAACGGTAAATCCTCAACTTTAGACTTCCATCCATCAGTAAGTAAAGCATCCATTCAAGCATTGATTGAGTTATTTTTGTCCTCCTCCAGCTGTGTGCAGTCCTCCCTGTAAGAACGGCGGTCTGTGCATGAGGAACAACGTCTGCTCCTGTCTGCAGGGATACACCGGGAGGCGGTGCGAGAAAAGTCAGTCGTTCTTGTCTCATTTTCTTTGAAGTTTGTTTCCTCAGTCAGGATGTTTTAATCCCTTTCCTCCAGTTGTCGTCATCCTGCTTTCTCACATCTTCCTTGAGCTTCTTTACTTCGGCATCATGATGTCCGTCTTCTTCGTCCTTCACTCTCTTCTTCTCCAGATGTCCTCATCCTCCTTCTCTTCTTCAATAATAAGCATATTTGGAAATACAATTTCTCTTTCTCTCTGTCTGCAGGTGTGTGTGAACCCATGTGTATGAACGGCGGCAGGTGTGTCGGTCCAGATGTTTGCGACTGTCCGTCGGGTTGGCGAGGAAAGAGATGTGACAAACGTAAGTGCCTCGATTCAAGAATCAGAACCGAATCATCATCCTCAAGGACACCTTGTTGGATCCGATGATGCATCAGTGTGAACAGCTGGAAACATCTGCTTTCCTTCCATCTCTAAAGTACAAAGTCACATCACCTAAACTCTAAACCAGTGAATGTTTGGGGGGGCGACTCCACTGCTTTCAAAAAGAAGATTGCTTCTCACTTGATTTATTCCCTCAGTAAACAGTTTTTAATGAGTTTATGGTCTCAATCTTTAAGTTTAAAGTCTTTACATTCAACACTTTACAATGTTCAGTTTGTTAACTAAAGTCCCATTCAGGGTAAATAGAAGATGAAGTAGAACGTGCCTACCTTGTAAACAGTCACGACCACGGCGACGTGTCCTCGGGTTCTCAGACCATCGTTGTTAAATATGGTCACCTTTGGCTCCAAAAGCAAGCGAAGCAAGATGGTGAGTGCTGAAATGCCAAATTAAGAACTATTGAATAATTAAAATAACTAGACAATTCCCCGCCGGGGAATCGCGAGAGTGGGCTGTGCGCTTTGCCCCGTGACAGACAAAAACTACGAAAGCTAAAGCAAAAGTTGAATCCCACGTTAATAATTTGGACTTTTATCTACATTTTAAAGTTTGAATGGTGTGTCTCGGTCAAAGTATGCCAGAGATGTCGATGTTTGAACTCTTCCTTTCGATCCTTTAACCTGGTCTCATTCACTTTGTGTGTGTGTGTTTGTGTGCATGTGAATGTGTGTGTGTGTGTGTGTGTGTGTGTGTGTGTGTGTGTGTGTGTGTATGTGTCTCTCTGTCTCTCTGTATCTATGTGTCTGCGATTTTTTGACCTCGTCCCATTCATTCCTTATGGGAAAGTTTACGCAGGTTTTCGCGACGTAAGTCGCGAAAACATGAACGTTCTAGAAAACTGATTAATAATCTGTGTGTGTCCGTCTGTGTGTGTGTGTGTGTGTGTGTGTGTGTGTGTATTTGTGTGTCTGCGACTTTTTTGACCTCGTCCCATTCATTACTCATGGGAAAGTTTATGAGGATTTTCGCGACTTACGTCGCAAAAACATGAATATTCTCTGTATGTCTGTCTGCCTGTGTTTGTGTGCATGTGTGTCTGTCTGTCTGTCACTCTCTCTGTTGGCCCAGCTGATCTCGGTTGCTAGGTGACGGTTGGTGAGGGCCCGTAGCAATGGCTGTCCCAGGCTGATTTGAGACTGATTTCTGCCTCAAACCTAGGACGTCAAACTAGTGCTATTTAGTCAAAATCATACATGATATCGGCAATTTTTTTTCACGATCGAGCCAGAAAGGCCTTAAAGAAGACACTCATGAAGTTTTGTGGTCCTAGCTTCAGGAATGTGGAAATACGAGCGAGTTTAAAAAAGGTGCAGTTTGGAAAATCCTCGCCCCGATTTACATTGGAGTGAATGGGACTGTTGAGAGCTACTCTTGTCGGTTAGAGACAGTTAATTCAAAAACCGTAAATCCTACCGATAAAGTAGACACATTGAGAGAAAGAAGACACGTGTGGCTACAACTCTGGAAAATATCACTGTTTTTGAGTGACATTTGTGGCCGGGATCATGATGTAAACAGAAAATAGCAGAGGAAAATTTTGAGTTTCTGTCACTGTGTCAGTTGGCTCTCTCACTCTGCTGTACGAACATTCCGCCATACACACTCATTGAAAACCCTGAATTCTTCCAAAATCACTCACCGTCATTAAGGGGTCAGAGTTTAAAAACTATAAATCGTAGGAAAAAAGTTCAAATACAACTCAAATAGACAAGACTTGTGTCTACATTTTAAATTTTGAATGGTGTTTCTAGGTGAACGTATGCCAGAGCAGGAGATGTTTGAAAAACATCGCAGATTTGCGACTTTTTTGACCTCGTCCCATTCATTCCTTATGGGAAATTTTTCGCAGTTTTTCGCGTCTTACGACGCGAAAAATGTATATTCTGGTGATAAAAATAATAGCATACTGAGTCAGATCGAGCCGCACGTTTTGATATATAATTTGTTTGTGTGCGACCAACGGTGTGGGACAAGTTAGCGACAGAAAAAAGGAAGGAGGATGAAAAATAATAAGAAGACGCGCGGTGAATATCAATAGTGGGCTGTGCTTTGCACAGCCCACTATGGACACCTATAGCTTTGCTATAGAGGTGTCCATAGTGGGCTGGCGAGCACAGCCCACTAATTAAAATAAACTATTGATGACTGATGATCGAGGACAGAACTGGAACAGCAGCCTCAAGAGTCAAGATCAGAAGCTCCTCTACTTTTATTCTGTCTCTGCTTCTGAGCTAGCGTCAAATTTACGTTGTTTACAATAAATTCACATATTAACCAAAGTAAAGTCGAGTAAATTGTTGCTACATTGCTTCATTGGTATGCTGACATAAGATCTGCCTGTCAGTGAGGTGATGTGAAGCGTGGAGACAGAAGCGAGAGTTTCTACATGATCTAAAGTCTTCACAGCGTTCACCCTTCAGTAAACCTCAGCCCCACATGGATTTAATATAAAAACCTGAGTCAGGAGTGTTTGACCTTTCAGTCAGAACGTCGGAGCAGAGCTTAAACTGAGGCAGAAACAGGCTCGGCGTCACCGTCCAGCCTCTCCTGTCTCTGCTGACAGATGCTTCCACAGAGGCGCCTCCCATGTGGAAACCATCAGCTGTAATGTCTGCAGTGTTTCATGGGGACGACCTTCGCACTTCTCAGCGAGACGCTGCTGAAGAAACGGTTACCTAAAAGACACCCAGACACCAGGGGAGAGAGGATTAACGGCAGATAATTGTTCTCTGCTGAAGCTTTCCTTCAGCAGTTGACAGCTGTCGCTCACCGGCTCGCTTGCTTTTGTCTCCCAGCCAGCTGTCTGCAGAAGTGTCTAAACGGAGGCGAGTGTGTTGGTTCCAACACCTGCCACTGTGCTCCGGGGTGGCAAGGCATGTTGTGTCAGATCCGTGAGTATCTAAACAAAATGCACAAAGCAGTTAGCTCTCTTGGCTGATTCACACGATGCACTCCTGATTATCGCTTGTTTCCTCAGCTCTCTGTGAACAGAAGTGTCTCTACGGCAGTCGATGTGTCCGACCGAACGTCTGCGCCTGCCGGAACGGATTCTCAGGTTCTCTTTGCTCCCGAAGGGTAAGAACAGCTGATCATGGAGCGTTAGTTTAAAGCAAGAAGATGTCTTTCCTTGCTTGTCGAGTCGTCAGGGTTTCACCCCAATTTGGATGTAAAAAAAGAAGAGAAAAGTTGTGAAATGTGACTCAGTCGTTAGCAGTTTTTGGAGGGAACGCACAAAGTTATTATTGAGTTATTTTCTCTGCAGCATGTTTCCCAGCTGGTCTGAGATCCACACATGTGCCAAAATAGTCAAAAGACTCGCACATGAGGAAAAACTGGAAACACGTGAAAATGCGTCCAATCTCATGAGCTGACTGGTTACAGATGATCAGATGATGATGATGTATTGAGGTGCAGCGAACAAAGCTGGGCCCAGAAAATGTGGACGGAAAGTTTGCAGTAATCAAAGCAAAACGAGTGAAGCTGTGCAAACACGCTTCAAACTGAACCTGGTGGTGCGTCAGCGGGATCAGTCGATTGGTTGACATCATGTTGTGTTTTCTGATCCGTCGCTCGTTATAACTCTTTATATTCTTGCTTTTGCAGCTTCCTGTCGCTCGAGGATGAGACGCCGCGTTACAACCGACAAACACCAGACGGTTGGAGCTCAATCAGCACCGCAGAAACCTTCAGCTGGTCCAGAACCATCAGCACAGAACATCGTCAGAAAACAAGAGCGTGTTTCATCTCTGCGCCTCCAGTTCAGAGCCTGACGTAGCAAAAAAACACCGGAAGCTGCAGGAAAATGTTTTATAACCTCCATCCAACAAAAGCTACAGCAGCTGTTACTAGGTAGAGTTGGAGAAATGCATGAATGGAATGTAAACAAGGCCGCTTTGAAGCTAACAGTTTCCCTCTGCTTCCAGTCTTTGTGCTAAGCTAAGCTAACGATAAAATATTATCAAAGAGGAGTACGAAGACGTGTCGCCATTTTCTCCAACAATTCACTGTCGTCTTATTTTTGACCAAAGTCCAACTTGTGGTTCTCGATCAGGATCGTTTATCGAGCAGCTTCCACGTTCAGGCCGGACAGTTTTCACTGTAAATGCCATCGAACCCCAAAACCTCTGTACGAGTATTTATTTATTTGGTTGTTTTATATTGTCGTATATATATTTCTTGCTGTATATATCTTAATCACCGTGTAATCGATGTTGTTTCTTATTAAAGCTTGTTTATTGGTCGTTTTGTAAGAAAACTAATAAAGATCCGTTTAAGGTGTTGATGCCTTCAGGTTCCTTCGACTGGCCGGTTAAATACTTTATTATCTACAAACAAAAGTTCTGAATTTATCATGTTAAAGTATGAAAATGTTTAATTAGATTTGGGTTAGTGAAAAATACTTAAAGCTTCTGTTTTAGACAGTATTTTAGATTTGAATTTGAAGGTTAGTTTTGCGTCTTCGGAGTCGAAACACAAACAAGGACTTGAAAAAAGTCACAGTTTTAATCTGAATAATATTTTTGACTCTTGTGTCCGATTAGATGATTACTGACTGGTGATGTGACACATGTGGAGAAAGTTATCCTTCAAAATGTTCCCGCCAGTCAGATTTAAAAAGCAAATGCTGGATATCAGATCCTATTAACCCCTTTGTGAGTATATTTACTTGTACTTTTGATGCTTAAGTACATTTAATATCAGATATTTCAAGACTTTTACTCAAGAAGAATTCACATGGCCGACTTTCACTGTTACCAAAGTCATATTTTTACTTGATATCTGTAAGTATGACACATCAGAATTATGTGTTGAATACATTTTGTGTCAATATTTCCCTCAGAAATCAAGTGGAGTGAGTCAGTTTCAGCAGCTGAGTAAATGTACTTAGTCACATTTCACCGAGACATCCTGTGATGTTTACCTTCAGCATCTACAGATGGTTTGAAGCACCGCATCTGTCTCTCTGTACCCATAATCCCTTGTTAACAGCTGCTCATGGAGCTGAAGACCTCCAACATGGCCGCCAGAGGAAGCGTCACATCACCTGAAAGCACAGATTGTATAAAAGATGACGATGAAGCAGCCACATGATCTTTGTTTCATGATTTTACTTCCCTGATGCTCCTTCAGGTTCGGTTAGTCGTCGTCAGCGAAGCGTTTGACTTTGCTGCGAGGGGCCAGACAAGTTCACGGCCAGCGGGTCGGGGCCGGGGGGGCGGCGAGGAAATGAGGATTAAAAGATTAATGAGGCCGCATTAGATCTGCACCAATTAGGATTCCTGTCTCCACAGAGCCGGTTGACTTTTTCCAAGTGATTAGGATGAAGCTGGACGCTCGGCTGAGACGCAGCGGGAGCCACAAGCTTCAGTCTGTGCTGAGATCGGCTGCCGTCACTCTGAAGCCTGTGAGGCGGACGCTCCAACAGAAAATCAGCTCTTTAAATCTCTTACATTTAAAGTCTTTTGACCCCAACGAATGATTTAATATCTCATGTTTTAGTTGCTTGCTGGCTGTAGAAAGACTTCTGGATGTGATAGCTTACTGCCCTCTGCTGGCTGCAGACATACGAGCTGTTTATTAAATCCAAAGCTCAACAAGTTCAGTCTTCTCTTCAAACTGATTTCAAGTTCCTGATGTGATTGGAACAGAAATTGACGACCTGTCTCGAAGCTTCCTCTGAGCTTTTACAGCGACACACGCTCACAGATATTTATATCCACCCCCCCAAAGATGGCACTGGACAAGGTGGAGCAGGGGGAGGGGGGCTGAGAGCGTCCCGGTGGGCACAGACAGACCAGGACGGGACCGGTGGGTCCACCTGGACTCTTCACTCAGTGGACGCGCCGAGCCGCCGGCCAAGGCAGCAAAGTTATCCTCCTCCTGGAGCCAACAGGCAGGACGCACACAAACACACACACACAACATACAGAGATCTGCAGCGTCCAGCAGGGCGGATCAGTGACTTCATTCAGGTTAAATAAACCCTGTTTCACTGGTGCTGCGTCCTGATTGGCTGCAGTAACTTACAGACAAGTGAAATCCGTCCAATTAAGCCAGACTGCAGCTGAATCTGCTCACGTTGACGAGAATTCCCTCCAAAGTTTCTGCCAGGAAAAATGTTGGAAATGTACATTTCTGCAAACCACAAATATGTTGAAACGTTACAGTCTAGTTGGGTTCAGGCACAAAAACCACCACATGGATCGGGTTGTGGAAAAGATGTTTGGACTGAAAATCACTGTTTTATTGTCTGCAAACTGTCCAAGCGTCGAGTAAACAACATCAGGTTTTGTTTCCTTAAACACGGCTGGAAAAAAGTCCCGACGTCTCATCAGAAATATACAGTTTTATTACCAAAACACTGCTGACGTCTTGAAAAAAATGTTTGGTTTTATTGTTGTGAACGCGACTGGAAAAGGTTGTGATGTCTCATTAACAATATCTGGTGCTGTCGCCACTAACACGGCTGGAACATGTGACGTCATTTAACCTGATTGACTTGCTGCTGTGTGCAGTTCAGGTGTTTGTGTTGTTGTCTGTTCTTTCAGGTTCTGTCCAGTTGTTGTCACGTGACCTTGTGTCATGTATCAGTTATTCATCCTTTAGCACTGAGCAGCACCACTACAGAGATGTGGACCGGGCGGTATCGGCCTTGACCCATATCGGTCGGTCCTAATTTAAACCTGTATCCTCCAGACCACAACAGGTGCCCCCCTCCCTCCTCCCTCCTCCCTGCCTTTACGCTCCACCTGTCTTGCCTTCTCCGCGGCGGGCTGGCGACCCAGAAAGCAGCCGTCATTCATTAGACATGGTATGCTGTACGCCGGGGGGCCGGACGGCACAAACCCCCTCGGTCACCGGATCGGCGGCAGCTGCTCGGCCCCCCGGTGCTATTTTCACCTTCAGGATAAAGTGATGTGCAGCCGCCGCCCGCCCGCACGGCCCCAGCAGCTCCAGTCAGACCCGAGACCAGCCAGGATGAAGTCCACCGGCCCCGAGCGCAGCGCGCAGCCCGACGGCTTCGCCTCCGACCTGGACGACCTGGACAGCGGCAGCGACAGCTCGGACGGGAAGTCCACCGGCGGCTGCAGCCCGCGCATCGAGCCGGAGGAGCCGGCTGGAGGTGGCGTCAGAACCGGGGCGCCGAGACGCAGGCGGAGGCGGAGACGATCCGGGATGGACGCGCGTCTCTCCGGGGTGAGCCAGCAGAGACAGGCGGCCAACGCGCGGGAGCGGGACCGCACGCACAGCGTGAACACGGCCTTCACGGCGCTCCGCACGCTCATCCCCACCGAGCCGGCCGACAGGAAGCTGTCCAAGATCGAGACGCTGCGCCTGGCCTCCAGCTACATCTCACACCTGGCCAACGTGCTGCTGCTGGGGGACGACTGCCAGGACGGGCAGCCCTGCCTCCGCTACCAGAGCATCCTGCACGGGCCCGCGGCGCTCAGCGCGGCCTCTCTCAGACCCATCTGCACCTTCTGCCTCAGCAACCAGAGGAAACTGGTGAGTGGACACTGAACCTGATCAGCCACAGTCAGATACATCTAGAAAGAGCTCCTTCTCGTCACTTACGCACAACCACAGGACGCAATATCTGTGCCAAAACCTCTCCATCCGCCATGACGCGCGCACTGCGCAGGCCTGATGCTCTTTTAATTGACAGTATTTGTTCTGGTTGATGCTGCAGGGATGTTTGGGTTGCGTTCAGTGGCAGCTGTCTCCCCTGTGATTGACAACACACAATGACAACAAGCTGTGGTGCCTTCAGAGGTTTAAAATAACTGAAAATGTGACCTCAGCTGGAGAATATTGTTGTTCTGCGCTCCAGAGATGAGAGTGGTTTGTTAGAGGAGGACAGGCTGCAGAGCTGCTCATAATTAATCATAAAGTAGCTTTAACTTTACTTTATTTAAAGGCCTACAGGTAGAAACTGAGTTCTGCTGCTGTGGATGGAAAATAGCTTCCAAACTGGATTAAGATGAACAGAAACAATCAACATGTGGCTGATGTGATCCATGTGAAGTGATTCAGTGTTTTCAGCGGCTGATGGTGTTTGTTTGTTCAGACAGCTCGCAGCTTTTAATAGAGACTAGAAAAAACTGGCACAGGATCAGTGATATTATGTCACGATTACCTTCAACATGCAGGCCTGTGTTTCCTCTCTGACAGCAGCATCTCTACATTAACACATTGTGATCAAATACTCCAACAAACAACAGAAGTGTTGCCTTCACTGAACTGATTTTGTGGTAAAAAGGACCGTTTGTTTGCCTCCACAGCTCAGAGATGGAGGGAAACACTCGGCTGCTGTGTGAGGCGACGAGGCCAGACGACGAGCCCGCCTTGATGTTTACATGCAGATAAAATTCTCCTGGAGGACTTTGTAAATACACATCAACATATTTATTTTTGGAATTAGTGTAGAGCACAGAACAAACACTGAGAAGCACTTTCTGTCCACGCTGGTGTGCTTCTGAACCTCTGTGTTTTGGTTGCGCTGTAACCGGAGCCGATGTGTAAAGTTGCACCTGACGGGGGCTATTTCGGTCCCACAACTTCCCCCCACCACCCCGAGTCCAGATCCTAAAAAAAAAGTTGCCGCGTCCAGTCACATGAAGGAAACTGAAGCGCAGCTTTGCAGCGGTTGCTGTCAGTTGAGTGGAGCGAACGCTGCCTTCAAGTGCTGTCGGAAATGTCGCAATTATCCAGTTAAGCGATCGATCGCCTCCGACTTAGCGGTCGACAGCAGGAACCGCAACAACACTCACAGAACTCGATCTTATCGTCACGGTTATACAGAAGAGAGCGACCGCGCCAAAAATAAGTTCTGACAATCTTTGAATTCAGACTTTTTTTATTCAGAATTCCGATATATGTTTTTTTTAAATCCAACTTTTTGCTGAATTACACATGTTTTTTCCAGAATCCCGACTTTTGTTTAGACTTTTTACAGAAATAAGGCATTTTTTTCAAAATGATTTTTTTTTTCACAAAATTAAAAGAAAAAAAAATCCTGAAAATTCAAAGGAAAAAAAATTAAATTCCGATTTTTTAAATTTTGCCTTTTTAATTCTGAATTTTTTCTAAGAATTCTGATTTTTTTTTTATTTGGACTTTTCCGACTTCATCTCAAAATTCTGTTTTCTTGGAAATCCGACCTTTTTCTTACTTAATTCTCAGAATTCTGATTTTGAATTGAGAATTCTGACTGAATCTCAATTCGAGTTATAAATCAGAAATCCGATTGAGATTTTCAAGTCAGAATTTTGAGGCAAATTTTAGACAAGTGATCACAAAAGAAGAAAGGCAACGGAAAGACAATTAGACAAGAATTTTCCAGCGGGAGCACAAAGTTCAACATTTTTTTTAATGTGAGTAAAACATATGCATAAAATGTGCGGCCTTAAATCCTAATTAAGTTTGAACATATCACCAGTAAGTGGGGGATAAAATGGGGATTTTTGGTGCTTGATGTCACTTCAACAGTGATTGAAAGTCTTGACGGGTTGTTGGTTTATAGCGTCAGACCTGATTTTAGCACGTCACCCGACGTAACCTTAGATCGGAAAGTCAAAACACTTTATATTTGTCCTCACCAGGAAGTTTTTCCCGTATACAGGCTCTTTATCACCTTGTTATTCCTGCACAGGGCAAACCAAGTTTATACAACAAACACTTTCAACATAGAACCCTATAAGTTGGTACAAACATGTGACACGTTTAAAAATGATCTGAGAGAACAAGAACCGAACCTGTGAAATGTGTTTGACATCAATTAACTGGATATACTGAGGTTCACAATCCTAATTTAAGAAAACACCTCCAAGAAATCTGATTAGCTTCCACTCCAGCCCTCCGTCTGTCCTTCAGCTGTTTGATGAAGTGTTAGGATAAATATCTTTGCAGTGTGGTGAAATGTTTACTTTTGCATTGTTGCACAATCTGTTATCACTTTAAAAAGACACAAACTGTGATGTTTTGTGTGCACATGAATGTGGGACGCCCCGACATGCAAAGTGCATTAGATTACCTTTTGTACAAATTCAAACACAAATCAAAACGTAATCATTTAAAAATCAACCGGATCCCTCGATATTTATTATACAGCACATATGGGAAATGTTGCACACTACCTCAAGCCTCTGTATGAAATATGGAGGCCTACCTCTAAATCTAATGTGTGACACGACTGTATAAAAACGTACTTGAATACCTGACAACTGTGTCCTTTGCACATCGCAAATACTGAGAAGCTGCTTGAAGAAAAATGTATTTTTGTACAATAAAAAATGAGAATATCAACCTGTTTTCTCTTTGTTTATTGTCTGTAAATATATTTGTAACATATCTAAGAAAAAAATCCACTTCTGACCGAATCTTTACCGAAACAAAACAAAAATAACTCCTAACGGAGCAGCAGCAGCTCTGGAAGAAGCTACTGAAGTTAGTAAACTCTGTTTTTAACTCGTTAGAAAAGGGTTGAAAAGCCACCGAAATTGCTTCTACAATCTCTGGTGCCACACATGGAAAATCATTTATAAGTTCTTTAAGATAAGTTTATAAAAAGTTAAACTTTTAGTGTCGCGGTTCACGCCTCAGTCTGGCAGATCAGGCGTTCGGCTGAGTGCAGCTACAGTTTTTAGCTCCACACAAAAACAAACAAAAACACAGTGGAAGCATTTCAATAATCTTTATTCCATAAAAAAGTCAATCGGTTTATATCAGATTAAAGAAAGTAGAAACCAATAATAATCAGTTAGCTGGCGAGGCATCTTACAGGGGGCGTGTCCTCTGACGGACCGGCAGAGCGACCTCGACACGCCGTACAGGTTTACCCAAAAGTCAAGAAAGAAGGCGGAGTTTAAGACCCAACAGGAGCCAAAACATGAGCCGGGCCAAATAAAAACTTAAAGGGGAGATTTAAAAAAAAAAAAAAAAAAGTAAAAGAAAAACTTTGGCAAAATCGCATTAGTATTCGTCGGCCTCGTAGTCGCATGGCAAAAATGCGAAATCCTGGTTCAGATTCATTCAAAGCAGCGGCCATCGAGATCCCATGGAATGTTTTGTATCCAAATTACAGAAGGTGTTACAACAATGATAGGACCAAAAAAATAAAAATAAAGAGGGGAGTATTCATCGTTTTCCACGTCGAGCCGCGACATCAAAACACGTTACGAGTTTAAAGGACTGAGCCCTTTTTCATTTTGTTAAAATAACGTTCAAATGTGTTGGAGTGGTGGAAGAGAGAGAGTGCGTCTCAGGGTGAAGAAGTAACAGGAGGTAGAAGAGAAAAAAGGGGAAAAAAGACTTTTACTGCTCCTGCTGCTACTTAGAAGAAAAATAATAATAAAAAAGGAAAAAAAAAAGCTCATCTGGCGGTGGAGGATTTAGTCCGTCTCCTCTTCGTCCGATTCAGACTCTGCAGGGAGAACAAAGAGTTTTCAAAACCATTTCACTCAAACTCATCGACTGGTTAGCTTACACTTCAACCTAAACAATCTCTTTGAAAACACGAGTCTGACGCCAATAAAAGGCTGAATTTCACTGTGATCGCACATCTTCTGCTGCTTCAAGATGTCAAATATCTGAGAAAGGCTTCCGGCCTCAGGGTGAAGCGGTGTGTGTGTTTCTCACCTTCTTCTGCGTTTTTCAGCCACTCGACAAATTTCTTCATCTGCTCGAGGAAAACGCTCCTCCCCTTGGAGAGGTGGGCATCAGAGTACCACTTCAGTATGGCCTCTTCGCTTAATACATCCGCTGTGAGGAGGAGAAGAAGAGCGTCAGGACGACAAACATTACAGCTAAAGGTGCCTGAAATGTGCCTTTTTAAAAAGGAGCACTTAAAGAAAAACGGTTAACTGATGCTTGGTGGGAAGTTCTGCTTCTTACTTTTACTTTTCTTAAAAACAAAAGCTAAAGTTTACGTCTTTTCAGAGGGTTTTTAGTGCACCAATCAGAAGCAGACTTGCAAGAGTTAAAAATGACACCAAGCATTAGGAGGAACAACATTTTAAGGTCAAGAAATGTTGAAAAATGACCTCATACTTGTCAGCGTTAAAAGTGAACGGATTTTCATAAACCTAAAACAAAACGAGACAAACTGTCAGTGGATGGTTTGCGTATTTAATCACTGGGCAGCTGAACGTTGCTCTGCGGGACGAGACACCGACCTTTGTAGAGGAGCACCGCGATCTTCTGAAAGGAGTTCATGAAGTGGATGTTGTCGTAGCAGTACTCCTGGATCTTCAGCAGCAGGCTGAGCTCGGACAGACCCTGGGAGGTGAAGGCTTTCAGCAGGAGGCTGTATTGCTGCACAAACCAGAGACAACATGAAGACACGTTATTCTAGTTTCCAACTTCCATTTTGTTTTTGAATGAATCGAGTTTCAGGGTTGATTTCACAAGATCGATCGTTAATGTTGCCTTTTCTGTAGATGTGTGTGAGTCGGAGGCTGAGACAAGATTTGTAAACCTCTTTGACAACATTATGAATCTTTGTCTTTGGAAAAAAGGACACTGTATATAAAATCTGACAATGTATTGCATTAAATTGCCTCTCGTCAGCTCACTGCAGGTTTTTATGAAGCCTTACGCTGACGACACTGTTCTTCATCTTTGCATTAGTGTTGAGAAAACAGGACATTGCACATAAACTCTGAAAATGTGCTGCGTCAACATACGTACAGTTATCACCGAGTTTCTACAAGACTTCCGTCTCTGCAAGAGCAGGAAGATATAAAAGTGCACTTGAACGCACCGTGTAACATCTGAAATCAATACACAACAGGCACCAAAGGTCGTCTGAAACTAAAATTTCTTTTTTCCCCTCATTTTCCTGTGAAACACATCATTACATGTCGCAGATATCACAAATCTCAAAAACACTTGATTCAAATCTTAATGTACACATTTTTATAACTTGAGAATGAGACGTGGGGTTAGATGACACCTTTGAGTTTTGTAATTTGATTGTATTCAACTATAATAACCTCAGTTACGGGAGGACAATCATGTTTTTAAGCAGAGACAGCTGGTTTAAGTTCCTCTTCACATCTTTGAGAATGTTGTTGTTCCCGTCTGTCTGCGTTCACGCCCTCCACGATCACACCAACAGTACACACTGTTTTTATCAACTTCACACCAACAGAGTGCTGTACTCCACTTCTGCAGAGTGAGACAGGCCCGAAGGAAACGAGTGATGCAACAGTTCCTCCTAAATTCAACGAACACGTTGAGCAGCGCTCAGGCTCCGACAGGTCGGCGATTCCTTAGAACAGCTACAGGAGACGAGAGCGAGCCAAGAGGACTCAGAACAACCGTCTCATTGTTCACACCAGAGCTCGTACAGCTTTACAACTATATAACAACTTTACATTTGTTCTATTCATGTAGCATAGAGACCGTATCGTCATGCAGCCCTGTGTTGTATATGACTCATCACCTTGAACCTCTAGAGTAAATTCAAGGACATTAAAGAGCTTAAAATCAAGTATTTGATAAAAAAAAACTCAAAGTCTTTAGCGTCAAATCTAAACTGTTTCTATAAATGCAATTGCAAAAAAAATAAATAAACGCAGCAGGAAGCTTTCAATGGAGCAGCAGTAACAGCTGGAACAGGATGAACCTGCTGTTACCTGCCTGTATTTATATACACTGCACTTGTATTTGCTTTATTCCAGCTCTGCTATTGTATTTCAGCCCTTTTCTTCAAGTTTATTCTGTTCTTTGTTGCTTAATGTTTTCCTTCGACCTGCCTCTATATTTGAAATGTGCAAAATAAATAAAGCCAACCTGCCTGTACCTGAATAACACCTGAGCTTATGCTTTTCTAATTTGCAATTTCCCACATTAACAAGACCAATCCCACTCTGTCAAACCTCCCAAACACTTCTGGGCTTTTCTCTGTTTCAGCAACTGCAGAATTACAAACTTGACTTCATCCTAACAGAATATTGAACACTACACTGGCTGAAGAAAACACTGACAAACATTTGAAGTCTTGAAATCCCGACGTGTCAGAACCTGCAGCTGCCGAGTCAAACTTCACGAATTGTTGCCTGATCCTTAAGAGGAAACAGCTCCCAGTGCTGCTTACCTCAGCGCTGTACGTTAACTTCTTCAGCACATAGCACTAGTGCTACAGAGGCTGACAGTTTTTTAGCACAGGACCAGAGAGTTGCAGCACACCCTAAAAATGCCCGTCACCTCTACAGAGGACAATTAATGCAGCTCATCACTTACACAGTAACATCAAGTGTAATTCATATATCAGTCCTTCCAGAAAAATGCAGAGTTTTTTGTGATTGTTGCTGGAAAAAAATTCTTGATTATGCGGCACGTTTTCTTAAAAAATGCGATGGAATATGCAGGATTTTTATGCAATGAAATTGCGGGAACTTGCAAAAACTGTGGTTTGACGAAAAAGAGAAAAAAAAGTGATTCTCCCAACACCCTGTTCTCACTGGGCTACCACCTTAATGTAGAGAGTCATTTCTTATTACTTCCTATGATAAGCAGCATACTACATCACAGAAAGTGCTGGGAATATTTAAGTTCTCATCTTGTTTTATTTCAGAACTTAATAAACACATGGCTCAAACTTACAAAACAGTGATGAGTCAAACAAGTTCTGTAGCTTCACAAAAGGAATATGCTACAACTTCTGTAAAAATGAATAAATAAAATATTAAAAAATAAAATGCGTGCTTCCTGTTTTACAGATGTAGCTGTACAAAACAGACAGTGCAAACTCTTGCTGTTAGGTAAATTTACATACTACTAATATACTTACAACTGTAAGGTTTTTTAAAGTAGTATGATTTTTTTGTTGTCAAATGAGACTGATTTGCGGGCTTCGTGATGGCTTCATCATGGGGTTTGCAGCTTGTGATGATGCTCAAGTCGCGTAATTACGTCACTTCATAACGTTCCCATGGCAACGGGGGAAAATGGCTGCTCTTGGGTGAAGTAAACGCAACATTTTTTAACTTTCTGCTAAGATATGTGACTTTTTTGCAACGAAAATGCGGCGTATTTGAAAAAAATGCAGCCCCCGCATAAATATGCGGACTTTGGCTGATTATGCATTGAATTATGCGATCGCATAATAGCGTTTTTCTGGAGGGACTGATATATACATAATGTAAAACAATTATAGAATAATAACTCGAAATGTTTTCGGTCGGTGTTGGTCAGTCCTCGTTAACTTCATTTACGTTATTGTCTGTGTCGTCCGGGGTGCCTGGGGTCTCTTTAGTTCGTTTCGTGTTCTCAATGCGGACAGGTTGGAAATATCTCTCCATGTTGTTACTCGTGGGAGTAACGTTAGCGTTAGCCACTGTGTGCCAACCCAGCCGCATGGGACAGAGCGTGAGTAAAAGCTGCGACCATGAGGAATTGTGGGAATTGGCGTTCAATATACAAGACATAACATTAATCATTGACCACAGTTGACTACAACTACCAGGAAAGATAGTCGTAGTACCATCGTTCTACTTTGGTTCTAAGCAGAAGGATTTTTTTTTTCAAACAAGATTCCGAGCAAGATTTTTTTTTTGTGGCTAAATCTGCTCATAGCACCCATGCTACAGGACAGATACATTCTTAGCACAGGCATGTTTTGATGTAGCACGTGCGACATATATGTCGCACTGTACAGCCCTGTACCTTCAAGTGTTTGATGGCTTGTTCGGTCACCAGCTCTTCCTTCTTGTTCCACTCCACGCAGCCCATCAAGCTGGACCAGATGATGCTGATCATGGCCTGCTCAGAGAGGTTGGCCTTCTTCATCTCCTCTTTGGTGAAGGCGATAATCTGAACCGACAGGAGGAAACACAGCTGGGTCAGAGTTTATCATCAGACACTAAAACGCTGCAGTCACAGTCTGGAATGTCGGTCGCTATAAGATGGTTCCTGTCAGGCCGTCATTACAGACAAGCAGTTAATGTGCATTCAACTTCATGACTCATTGTGCAGCCGCCTTTGTTATTGTAGTGTTTGGTAGATATCGTCTGGTGCGACAGACAGAATGATGCAACGTGGCAGAGAGGGAAAGTGTCAGCAGTGAGGAAGTCTGTTACAAAAGAGGAACAATGGTGACAGTCAGACATTCACCTGCTCCAACGGATCAACACACCAGATAGTGACGGCACAGAGAGCGCCGTTATCAGATTCAACTGAATGTGAACACCACTTGCTTTGCTGTCACACTCCTGCAGGTGTATTTGCATCTAATCCAGACAAACTGCTCTGTAAACCAGGTTGTTATTACGCATGTTCAGCAGCCTCACCTCCTTCTGAGGGTCCCCGCGGGACATCTGCTCCTGGAGCTCCTTCTGCAGCTCCTTGCGGGCGCCGATGGATTGCTGGTTGCGCGCGAAATCAGACAGCTCCTTCAGCCCGGCGTCGGTGAAATACTTAGAAAAATGCTCACAGCTCCGTTTGTTGGCAGGAAAGAGTTCCTGTTGGGCCGAGAAGTTAACGGTTAGTACGCACACACACACACACTATCTGACGATTTCTCCAGACGTCTTAGATCGTAACGGTTCTTTTACCATCAGGCGGTTGTCCATGCCAACTTTGCGGAGACTGGCAGCAACTGAGTTGATGTCCTTCTCATTGATCCATGACTTGAACAGTTTGACAGCGAAGGCTGCAGATACTCCTGCACAGAAACCACAAGACAAATTCAGTTTCTGTTGTACTCACTGAATTCATCGTTAAAACAAACGAGAAACAAGAAACTTAAACTGCTTCATGAGACAGTCTCGACTTCATACTGATGCCTCTACATGACCTACATAAGGAAACTAGACCATTAGTGAGAACAATGGCTATTTCTATATGGTTATTCTTGAGGTCTGTTCGTTGGATAAGTCATAAAATTAGAACTTGTCTTATGGCGGAGAGCTGAGGATGAACTGACACTGAAACGTTCACTTCTCTTCCTCATCGTCATCTTTTGTTCACAGATGCTGCCACAATAAAACAATTTAACAAAAGTTCTTTGTAGTAGCTTTAAATTAAACATTAATAAACTATAAAACAACCACCACAGTTCCAGAAATCAGCGTTTAGGGGCGTTTCCTGCTCACCCTCCTTGACGAGGTTCTCGTTGAAGAGGCTGTTCAGGATTGAGGCTGATATGTTGCCGTTGGCCAGCAGGATGCCGGTCAGCATGGCCAGTTTGTTGCGCTCAGACTCAGTGAATCCCTTAAGAAACAGCAGCAACTGCACACGAGAGGAAAAACAAACTCAGATTTGTTGTGTGTACAAGTTACGCTGATTAGTTTACGATCAAGGTCAAACTGTGTTAAGTCCTGCAGGTGCGGCTTCTTTATTGTCATGTAGCCGGCAAATAAATGTGCTGTATACTCCATGTTATTGCTTCCCCACATAAGTCTTTTATTAACACTTCAACTGCTGATAGACAAAACCTGCCACAACAACCTGAGAACTGTTGATTCAATATCTGAATGTTTTATATCATTAAAGTGAAAGCAAATATTCACATTCTTATTTTAGTCTATGACAGTGAACAGATTCTAACAACATTTGTAAGGTGTTAAAACAGTTGTTGTGGATTAATTCTTTAAATATCTGCCAGTCACAGCTCCATTTTCTGACAACCTGTCCCGTCTCACTTCACACCTTTAAATTTGACAGTTTTTCCACTGTAACATGAGCAGCTGCACTCTAAATTAATATCTGTGAAATGACTGTCTAACTTGAATTATTGCCAAACTGCCAAGTAAGGGACAAACTGTGCCACACACCCATCTGAGAGACATTTCCAAACAGCACAACAACACTGTGAGCTCAGTCTGAACATGAATGTTCTGGCAACTTTTCTGAACGCTCACCTTCTTGATCTCCTCTTCGAAACCTTTCTCCAGGTACTTGTAACGCCTGATCAGCTTGTTAAAAACCTGTTATGGTGGAGAGAAGAGTGATTTGTAAAAAGGTTTCTTGTTTGTGTCTCCACAATTCTACATTTAAGTGTTATTAAATGGATAAACGGCTGCAGATGTTTCGTAAAAACAGTAGCTGGGCTCGTGTTCTACCTGAGCATATGCTTGCATCGTCTCAAGGTCTTCTTGTGCCGTGAAGAGGCAGAACTCGGTGCGGGTCATGTCGTCAGACAGAGTCCCGCCTGGGGCTGCAGGACAGGAAATAAAAACACTACAAGTCAAAAAAGGGGCTTCCTGTGTTAACAACACGGATTGTCTACTTCCTTTGCACATCACATTTATATAAATGAGTTTCCATCGGCCTCTTAACCCTCAACAGGCCAAGAACAATTTTCGGGGCGCCCGTTTTTCCTCCTTTCTAGTCGTCAGCATCAAGTGCCACACAGTTAGACCAACATTTACAGGTTTTTTTCATCTAACAAACATTCTACAATACTTAACATGTCTGTACTCTCATTTGATCTACTTTTCCAGGGTATTTTCTAATCTTTTCAGGATTTACAGGCTCCAGGGAAAAGAGTGAAAGTCAAACATTCAATGTGTGCTTCAACACAACTCACCCAGCATGCCGCCGGCCACCAGGATGTCAAAGAGTGTCTCTGCATACCGGCGGTAGTCAAGCTTGGCGCCAGAGGCATCAAGGAACTTCGCGACCGCTTCCAAATCAGTGCCAGTTTGATTCAAGCCTTGTACGATACTTTCTTGAAACTGAGTAGGGTCAAATCTCTCCTTTTCATCTGTTGGGGGGGGGGAAGAAAGAGCACACATGTCATGAATTAGGAGATATTCTGATACACAATGCAGAACGCATGCAAAGCAGAAAAAGATGCACACAAACCTCTTTTCCTCGTTTTGAAACGCTGGCCTGTTAGCGTTGGCTTTTGCTGCTTTTGATTATTCATAAAAGACACCCTGAAATGGATAAAACACAGGCGGTTAATGTTTGCTCCGGCGGCGTGTCGACACAAGAGTGAAACTCTCACAGCGCTCCCTTTAATTATATTGGTATTGTCAGGTTTTGGGTGTAACTCGGGTGAGCGCCAGGTCTCTGTCATGAGTGCTTTGGCTGTAAATGATTCTTATGTAACTCCAGTTTGACAATAGAGTTTAACTCCTGTGGCTTAATGTGCAGCTTTAGCTTTAGAAAACGATTAAAATAAAAAAAAGGAGATTTAGAGACTCACCAGGTCATTAAGGAGTCTGTCACCCTTTCTAAATTACTAAGCTGTTGTGCCAATTGTATTTATTTCAGTGAACTGCCATAAATGTTTTTTAAACAAAATACATTTACACACAATACAGTCAGTTTCATGTACATGTACATAAACATCACTGTTACAAGAATTAAATGAGTTTCAAACTCATATTTCCAAAAATCAGTAAAGTGATTATTAACTTATACAATAGCAACAGACAAAAGACAAAACGAGGTGTTACAATGGAACTGGATCGTTGTAATCAATCAGGGAAATCAAAGAGTTTTGACCTTCATTAAAAGTGCGACACTCACGGAAAATTTTTTTTAAAGTGAGTTGTTGAGGAGTGGAAGATAAAAATAAACTTGAGTACTGAGGTTTCCCACAGCTACAGCTGGCTAATTGTAGGTTAGCGTCGGCTAACTTCGGCCCTCACCATGCGCCGAGCCAGAGCAGGCTAACCGGGCCTAGCCTTTAGCCGGGCTAACCACTTTTATTTAACTCAAAACACACAACTTAACCACTATAATCTACCACGACGTGCTCACTTGCTCTTAAACACAACTTTCTGTCGAAATGTCACCACACACTTTGCGTTCACATCGAGGCAATCCTCCTGTATGCGAGCTAGCTACAACGAGGCTACAGCTAAGTTAGCTTAGCCTAACCGGAGAAAACCCAAAACTCGCCCTACATGATGGCGATGTTCCCGACTAAAATACGTTTCTTTGACACAAACCAACCCGACACACTGGCGTCTTTGTGAGCAAGGCGAGGTGTGTGACAGCACAGATAAGGTGGAAATACAGGTACTCACCGAAATTAATGCAGATAAAAAACGGTTGTTAACCAGGGGAATCTAAGCAAGTGACGAGAGTCTCAGTGGCCCAAACAAAAAGACCTTCACGTCAGAACTTCCGCAGGCTCCGCCCTCTGCGCATGCGCGATTTAACGGGGATTTCCGCTCCACAAAGACGGAAAAAAAGGAAAAAGTCATTTTAAATTACTATTTTTTTATTTTGAACTATCTTCTATTTAAAGTACCTTTACACACGTTTTTTCCACGTTAAAATTATATATATATATAAATATTATTTTCCAGTTGATTTGATGTAATAAAGGCAATTTCATTTAATTATTTTTTAAAAATAGTGTTATAAATGCATCAGCTGCGTTACATTGATTCTATTTCTATGCATGTTACTTAACATTAGTTGGGGATATTAAGATATGGGTGCATGAAACACCTAAATATCCCCAAATCTGTAACTAATTTATAGTATTGAGTAGCCACAAAGACAGAAAAAAAGCCAAAAGTCATATTATCGCAAAATCTCAAGATAGAATAACATGTGGACAATTTGAACTTAAATAATAGTAAGTAAATATATTTGTAAAAGTTTTTAACCCAGAGTATTTAGTGTAAAATGACACATGTTGTATACAAAGAAAGTAAATGCATGGTAAGTTTTGTGGTTGTCGCTGCAGCACACAAAGACAGAGACTGGGTGAAGTGTTGTACTGTTTATTTTAGTGGTCATGCTGCATTCATTTCATATCATACACTGTTAAAAAATAAAATCAGAATCAGAATTCCTTTATTTGTCCCACAAATGGGTAAATTTCTTCATCAGAAGAAGACGTGAAGGCAGGAGAAGACGTGCAATACAACAAAATTCAAGTGTATTAGGTTTATAGAGTCTCAGAAAGTTAGATGCGTCGATTAATCATTGCTGGTTACATTGATTTCACAGTCGGTGTAGGTTTGATTTGATTACATTTAAAAGGAACAAACAGATTTCTGTGTCAGATGTTTAATGCCCACGGTTTGAAAGATCCTGGTTTGCTCACTGGAATCTGGAAATAAATCAGGAAGAGAAAGAGGAATAAATACATTTATGGTGAACGTTCGACCAGGAGTCACGAATAATATAACGATTGTTGCAAGTTTGTTTTATGAGTTTATTCTCAGATGAAACATAAAGGAAAGATTAAAAATCAGGTTCTAAATTGAGGAATTATAGAAGGCAGTTTTGTGTGGTAGCTTCCTCTGTATGAAACCGATATCAGTTTTCTGATTAACTGATCAATATTGACCTTTTATTAAAAGTCATCTACCTTCTCCGTGAACTGGGAGGCACAAGCCAGACAGGCTCTCTCCGGCGTCGCGGGGCTGTCCAGAGAAAACGGGCCGACTAAACCCGAGTCTGAGCGAGCTGCAGCCACGGCGTCTTTGATGGCGAAGAACGCGGTGCTGCCCAGGAAGAGGATGGGTTCTCCGATACCCTGCAGAACCGGGATGTTACTCATTAGGTAAAAAACATGGTAATGTTTTAGAAAGATCATCTAGGCGTTGTGACTGCTGACCTTGGAGGAGTAGATGGCGTGAGGGTTGTGGGAGTCGGGCAGCAGATAGACGTTGAAGCGAAGCGGCACGTCGCACACCGCAGGGATCTTATACTGGGACGGACCTCGAGTGTACAGAAGCCCGGAGGGGGAAAACTTCAACTCCTCCAGAGTGAAGAGACCCAAACCCTGCATGAACGCTCCTTCAATCTGACAGAGGGAGCACAGAAAGCAACAGTGACGACAAGACAGGAGGCAGGAAGGAAGGAACATATTACAGCTGAAAATCTGAACCTTTAACTTCTTGGGTTTGTGCTAAATAAGCCGCCAATTAAAACCAGAATTTCTTCTCCTTCTTCTGGACTCACCTGGCCGATGTCCACTGAGGGGTTCACACTCCTGCCGATATCGACCATGATGTCCGTCCTCAATGTCTGAGAGAAACAAACAAACCAAAAAAGGTTCAGTAAGTCTGTTGGGAGTTAAAATAAAAGATGTTTAGTTGAAGCGGTTCAGTTCTGACCCGGTAGTCTCCAGTGAGGCAGTCCAGCTCCACCTCACAGCAACACGTTGCGTATGTGAAGTAAGCGTAAGGCTGCCCCTCCATCTTGTCCCAGTCCATGTAAAGATCTGGACCCCTGAGGACAAACAGGAAGCTGTTAACGTCCCTTTATCAATAAACTCGTTCAATCGGACTTGTTGATTCGGGTCGCACCTGTAGAACCCGGTCGCTGACAGGCTGATCTTCTCAAAGTACGCTGCATTGACCTGGAGACAGAATAAAGACATAGATTTGTCTTTTCCCGCAGCGCTCACAGAGAATCCGTGTTTTCTCTTCTTATAAAAATCATACCCAGCTCTCCCATGATCCTTTGGGGTTCTTCTGCCTGATTGGCTCCAGTCGCTGGTACAGAGTCATGCAGGCGTCCTGAATAAAAGAAAGAATTAAATGATATGTTAAGTCTTCCAGATTAAACTGTTATCTGGAGCAGAAGCTGTGTAACAAACAGGACTTGACCTTGACCGCCATGCCGTTGGCGTCGGTACCGAAGGAGGCGGCGGAGGGGCAGGTGTTGGGAACAGTGTTGGTGCTGGTTTCGCTGATGTAGATCTTCGAGGTCGGGATGTGAAGCTCCCGACTCGCCACCTGACAGGAAACAAACCCTGAGCTGAGTATGTCGAGCCGAGTATGTCGAGAGGAAGAAAAAATCCCCTGAATCTGAACCTCAGGAGTTAATGCAAACGTCACAGTACCTGTTGCATCTTAGTGTGGACGCCCTGACCCATCTCCGTCCCGCCATGAGTGACCAGAACCGATCCGTCCTTGTAGATGTGAACCAGAGCGCCGGCCTGTTCCACACACAGACTAACAGTCAGTTAAGAAAATAATGTAACGGCTGTAATAACCAGTTCAGAAAGACTCCGGCAGACCTGATTTAAGAAGCTCTCTCCGAATGCGATCCCGTATTTGATGGGGATGATGGCCATGCCCCTCTTCTTCCAGCGGTTCTGCTGGTTGAACTGGTCGACAGCTTTGCGGCGGGCGCTGAAGTCGGACTTGACTTTACACTCGTCCCAGCAGCGCAGCATGTTCTCGGGGCTGAACTCCATCTTGTAGTGGGTGACTGACGGCCCCTTGTACATGTTGATCTCCCGAATCTGAGGAAGGAATCAGGATTTAGTTGTACTGAAACAGGAGTTTCTCTTATCCTGATATTCATAATGTGGACCTGGTCCGCAGGGCGTCCCAGCAGCACGGCCACGTCGTTGATCATGTTCTCCACGATCATGATGCTCTGCGGCACGCCGAAGCCCCTGAAGGCGGTGTTGGAGGGCAGGTTGGTCCTGCAGGCGGCACCGCGACCGTGCAGGTTGGGGATGTTGTAGGCGTTGTCCATGTGGAGCAGAATCTTTTCTGCAACCTGCAAGAAGAACAAAATCAGTGATCAGGTCTTCTTATTTCTTTGTCTCGTCATCATGTTGCCTTCAGAGCAACAAGTGAAGCTGCTTTTACAAACCAGAGTCGACTCATCGATAGTGTTGCCAGCGTTGGTGTAGTACTGAAAGTCTGCAGCCACGATCCTTCCATCCTTCATGAAACCCACCTGAAAACAAACAGAAACAATTTGATCATATAAATATCTTATTTTAACATGTTTGTGGCTTTTGAACCCTTAAAATGAAGCACAGTCTGATTACGTAGGTACGGCGTCAGCAGTTCAAACAAAGAGTGACGCAGTATTTCCTTCTCAGTTTAAGTTTAAAGGACTTTTAGACTTTTGTTGGAAACTGAAAGCACCAAGTATTTCACAAAATAAGCAAAATAAGCAAGAGAAAAGCGATATTTAATCGCCACAAACTGGTTAACATGCAACCAGAGCTTGTCGTTTAAGACTTTTTATTATTCCTCCATCATGTTTTTGTTTGTTATACTCATGTTTCTGTAAAATTCAAGTTCAAGATCAAGCGAATGTGTCCGAGTGTGTTGTTGTACTTTGTATCTTCCCAGGACGGGGTGACGAGCTCCTGTGATCAGCATGTCGTCGCCTCGCTCCAGCACGAAGCGCACTGCACGACTGGTCCTGAGTGGAAAACGTTAAACAATTAAAATAAAGGGAGAAAAAAAGATTTTCTGACAAGAAATCTCCGATCCTGCTTTTTGTCTTCCAGTTCTTTCCCTGCGACTCACTTCCGCGCAGCCACAGCTGTAATACTGGCCAGGATGGAGGTTTTAGTGACCTTCCCGCCGAAAGCTCCGCCCATCCTTTTGACGTGACAGGTGACTCTGTTGGACGGGATGTTCAACGTCTCGGCAATCGCATCCTGCAGTCAGGAAAACAAGACACGGCAAACAACAATCCTTCAATCTGATTCCTCTCTCAGCTTCACCAACATAAAAAAATAAATAAAGTTTATCAAAACATCCGTACCTGAGTCAACGTCGGCCACTGAGTGGAGACGTAAGCGTTGTACTCTGTCTCCTCTCCAACAGGAACGACCAGCATGCTTTGGGTCTCCATGTAGAAATGCTCCTGACCGCCCATTCGAATCTCTCCTGAGGAAACAAACACAACACGGCGAGTTAAAACACAAACAGCCAAACCTTCCGAGAAAAACTGAGCACAAACATTTACCTTCATGAACCTGATCAACAGTCTTGAAGGCTTCGGTCACGTTTCCTCTCCAGATCACCCGCCGAGGCTCAAAGAAGGACGACTTCTCGATGGCGTCCTGACACACACAGAAACAACAAACACAAAAAAGAGCTGTGATGTAAAATTAGAAGGTGATGTGAACAAAATGCAGCACAAAACAAGATCTGATGTTGTGCTGCATCTGTAGAAAAACTGCGTCCTGTCACCTCTGCGGTAAAAACCGGGTCGGGCAGGTCTTCATAGCTGATCTTCACAGCCGCCGCTCCTCGTTTAGCGTGCGCCTTCGTGTCGGCGACCACCGCACAGATCATCTGACCGAACGCACGACACCTGCAGACAACAGAGACGATCACAAGGACGCAGTTTGGAATACACAGCAGGAGCATTTATCTAAACTTTAAGAAATCATTTAGATTTCCTTACAGAAATGAATGAAATGCTGAGATATTGGCCTGTTGCGTTATTTTTCTCACAACTCCAACACCCCTCAAGATCAAGAATCCGTGGACACACCGTGAAGTTTTGGCGACCCCTTGTGGGTACAAATCTCAAAAGCAGCGGTGAAGATTTCACCCTGAAACATTTTATAACGTATTTCTTGGTATTTTTGGAGCTCAGATCTGTTAGATTAACTGTAACATACGATCCATCATGAATGTACACTTACATACACAAACACACAGACAAAAACATTAAGGTGCACACACACACACTCTACCTGGCTCTCAGCGAGCAGCTCCTCGTCATAACCAAATATCGTTCGGACTTTCTTCCCGGGAATATCTTTAGCCGTGATGACATCGGCGACGCCGGGGAGCCGCAGAGCCTCGCTCACATCCAGACTTCTGCTGGACGAGAGACGTGTTTAGAACCACAGGTGCAGATCAGAGAGCGAGACAAACATCGTTCACTTTCTCCTCACGTGATTTTAGCGTGCGCTCGAGAGCTGGTGACCACAGCCATGAAGAGCTCCCCGTCTGTTTTGGGGATGTCGTCGCAGTACACGGCCTCGCCTGTGGCCTGGCTGATGGCAGAGCGATGCATGATGGGACGTCCCACCGGGTCCTGGGTGCTCTGGTCCTTCGACACATGCTGATGAAGAAGAAGATGCAGTCCGGTTATTTATTCTAAATGTGGGATAACACAACCTTGACTGAGGGATGTGTTCAGACCTGGAACTCCTGCAGGCTGGGCTGGATGTCTCTGGGTAAAGGACTGATCCTCTCAGGAAGCTCATCTTTAATCACATTCTGCAAACAGAAACCCTTTAAAATCCTCCAGCACGTCAGCCAAAATACTCACAGAAATAGTTCCTTGTCTTACCATTTCTCTGAGCTTCTGCAGAACCTCCAGGTTGAATTTGAAGAGGAGGCTGAGAGTCAAAGAGCGACGAAACTCCACTTTTCCTCCAGGAGCCGAAGGAGGGAGGACCAGCTCATCCAGGAGGACGTCGTAGGCCCGGCCGAGGGTCTCGTCATCCCAGGGCCTGGAGGAGACACAAGATGTTTTCTGGTTTCAATTTACCGAGGTTAAGAGAACAGGAAGACATGAAGATTGAGAGAAGAGAGGTGAAAACAGGAATAATCACGACAGAAAGGTAAGAAAGAAGAAAGTAAAGAAGCGAAGAAACTAAGAAACCAGGTAAGAAAAGGACGCGTCTCTCACTTCGAGACGATAGCAGCGCAGGTTTTTGCGGCGCTGACGGTGGTCGGTCCCATTCCTCCGTAGTAAATACTGACTTCCTGAACAACTCTGGATCGCTCGGAGAAGAACACTCTCATCCCGGTGGTCACTGTGGCGAAGGCGGCCTCCTTCCTCGGAGCCTGACGGAGAGCCGACACAAACTCCCCCTGCAGGACAGACGACGAGTTATCCATCACCGGCTGTCGTCAACAAAGACGAGCCACACGGGAAGTAACAGTATATCTGGAGTAAAGTTACACATCTCCTGATTTTATCTGAGCGGCTTGTTTATATCATTGGTTTTTAATCTATTTCATCTGTTCAGAACTTTGTACTTTATTGCTCTGTGAATAAAGTTTATTGTATTATGACTGAAAGGTGGCGAACAACCAGGAGGAGTATCTGCACCTCTCTGGTGAAGGGAATGAAGACAGACACAATGATGTCCTCCGGCTTCAGGGCGGTTTTCCCAAAGCTCACGAAGAAGTCTTGATTCAGATGAACCTCTCGTCTTCCTCCTGGTGGATTCAGAGACGACTGCTCGTTAAATTTAAACACGTCTGACATGAATCCACAGCAGATCCTCAACTTAACTCAGCTCAGCTCACCGGTGGAGACGACGCTCACTTTGCAGTTCCCGGCAGCCAAAACAGGGTTCAGGTCTGAGTTTGGGTACGCGCTCATGATGTTTCCTCCAAGAGACTGAAGATGCAAAACACATCAAATGTATAAATTCACATGATTTTGGTTGTGGGGTTTCTTCTAGATTCGTGTAGATCTATGGACTGCTACAGTAGAGCAGAAAGAAATCAGTAAAGACAGTTAAAACATATGGATTTGTAAAAGTCTACGTACAGCAACGTTACGGATCTGCTGGCTTCCCAGGTTCCTCAGCTGTTGGATCAACGCTCTGAACAGTTCCGTCTTCTCCTCCGGAAACTGAGGAACCAGCTTCTCCAGGAGAGACTGAACCTCGGACAGATTGCAGCCGGCTCCGACCCAAACACCTGCAGGGACGCAAGAGAAGCTGCTAAACTCTGCTGTAAAAATCAGGACAAACAGAAAACTACAGAGGGAGGTTACAGACCCTGTGCCGTCTGAGTGACGTCGAACAGCTCCACGACTCTGGTCGGAGAGATAATCAGAGGATGCAGGACACCTTTGAACTTCATATCTGGACCTTCAACACGGACACAGAGAGCAGAGTCTCAATACAACGACAACACATCCATAATATATAACCAGAAAACATTGTTTTACCCAAAGTTCATCAATCATTTCTCAATACCACACGAGGTCCTGTTATAAAAAACACTTTGTTACAGAAGCCCTGAGAGGCAAGTGAGAGTTTCCTTTTTCTAATCTGTGAAAACAAATCAAAGTTTGTTGTTGTAATTCTCATTTCAGCCACCAGGTGAGTTTTAATTCCCCCATCATGCGCTCTAAACACATGACGGCAGCGATGCTACCTTGAGTTTACTTTTTCTCACCTGTTCTCTGCAAAAAAAAAACACTTCTAAACACTATAAAATAAAATGTATCACCAGGATTTCTCCACTTGCATCTCAGGACTTTCAAACCTTCTTGCTTCTTGCTAGTCCAAAAGGTTGTATGTTAGTCACAGTGATCTTCCAAGATGCAGATAAATGTTGTTTTAATGTTAATCATAGTGCACAGTGTATTATTCAAACCATGCAGACCTGCTGAATATCAGCTGCTGCAACCAAAGAACATGTGCGACCATGTGATGAGACTCCTGGTCTGATTTCTCACCTACGTTGGTGTTTCCCATCACCAGAGGAGCTTTAGGGTTGCTGCTCTTCAGCTGGACCAGCTCGTCCAGGGAGGTCGGGGACACCCAGCTCGTCCTCTCCCCATGGAAAGTGAATGTCGTCGGGTTCGACGACTCTGCCATCAGCTGTGGGCAATATTTGCATCGAGTTAACGTGAGTTTACACTGTGTGCAGAGGTTGGATGAAGTTAACTCGGCCTGACTTACGATCAGCTCAGGAGGGAAGATCAGCTCCTGCGTCGGGTCCAGAGGCAGAAACTCGTCCTTGTTGAACAGCTGAGGCTTTTCCTGGATTCACCACAGCAGGATTATAACAAGGAGAGCGAGAAGTGAAAATCACATGGAAGTTGCAGTTAATATTAATCATTTTTAAGTTAGATATTGAATCAGTCTCTTTTTGTCTTTATCAAAAACAACTGCGATCTCCCTTGATATAAAAATAATTTCGCCGATGAGCAAACACTTTGTAACAGGCAGAAACCTCGGAGCAGAACCGGACTCGATCGTGGGCGACCATCTTCCTCGACCAGTCGGGTTCATAGATTACACCTTTTTAGATTAAATTGTAAATTTAATAAACTGGACCTCTGAGAAGAGAAAGAAAGAGGAAGAAATTAAAGAGAAAAGAAAAAAGAAAAGGGTAAAAAAAAAAACAACACGAAACTAAAAAGATTGGAAGGACAAAAAATTTAAAAAAGGGGAGAAAAGACATGAAAACAATAAAAAATAAAAATGAACAGCAATGAAAGGTTTATAAAGATACACGCAAGGAACTGATTAGATAAAGATAGAAGATAATAAATAACACAAAGAGGGATTAAAAACCAGATAATCAGCTGAACTCACATGATCCTGTTCATCAGTCTCGTCCTGAACATCGCGGCAACATTCTCCACCTCCGTTGGTTTGGCAGCAGTTGGCCTCCTGGTTTGAGTTACACGAGTGTCACACCACATTTAACAAATACATTTATCACATTTTCTGAACTCTTGGCATCATTTTCTGCGTTATCTATTTATACCGGGAGGATTATTCACTGTTAAAGCCTTTCTGCTGTTCTCTTTCCCACGGTTTCTGCTCTGCTATCAGATTTTAAGACTTGTGTAGCGTGACGCTCGCAAACAAATCAAGTTACGGTCCCTGATCTGATGTAATGGTTTTACAGCTGAGCTCTGTACCTGGCAGAAGGTCCTGCAGCCGTCAACAATGGGTCGATATCCAGTACATCGACACAGGTTACCTGAAAAGCAACATCGCGTGTTAGGAGCGTCTGCGTCTCTTATCTCTCGTCGTAACATGCCTTTAAATATTAAACTGACTGCATTTGTGACAGATTTTAAAGCAGAAACAAGCGAGCGAACCGGCCAGAGCCTGTGTGATGTCCTCCATGCTGGGCTGAGGCTTGTTCCTCAGCAGAGCGTACATGGACATCACCATTCCCGGAGTGCAGAAGCCGCACTGGGAGCCGTGAGCCTTCGCTATCCGCTCCTACCATCAAACAGACACAGCGTCCACAGTTTAGGTTCATGAAATAGCTTCGAAATCAAGCGTTTGTTTTTGGCTTGATGTCTCTCGCCTCCATCAGCACAAACTGTGTTGCTGAGATGAGTGATGAGCGACACTCACCTGTACAGGGTGGATCCTGGTCTTGGTGCTGCCGATGCCCTCCACCGTGGTCACGGCGGCTCCGTGGAGCTGGCAGATCGGCAGGAGGCAGGCGTTGACTGCGTAATGTCTGACGGTGTGGTGAAGGTGAAGGATCAATCTTAGAATCAGTCCAGCCAAGAATCGGACTGCAACGGATGCAACGCAATCTTTGACTGTGAAAGTACATCCACTAAACTGTCTGACAGTGTGTCACTCCCCCTCACAGCATCCACACTCCATTGACAAAAACAGAAATTTTCCTTCGGACTCGACAGAAAACTCAACAGTTCAACCAAATTAACCCTTAATTCAAAGATTTAAACGTGAAAATATGGGGAGAAATGACAAATAATGCTACTGATGCTACTTCTACCAGCGTCTATTAATCTGTTGATTATTTTCCTGATTAATCAGAAACCAGAAATTGAGGAGAAAGTTATACCCATTATCAAAATAATTGTAGATTAATGTGATAGTTGACATTTAGTTCTTTTATAGTTGCAGCTCTACTTACAGTTTACCTTTACGAGAAGCATTAATATTACTTCTACAGCTGCAAATACAACATGTATTACAAGCACTGCAGATTCTTTTTGCTACAACTGCTACTGCTTTCTGTATTTAAGAGTGGATCGAGCTACTACCACTGCTACATTTACTACCAGAACAGCAGCGTCTTTTACATGAGTGAAAAAAAAGAAAAAGGGGGAAAGCAGAATCACAGAAGTTACTATTCAGCGTGTAGTTCCTGTCCAGCATTTGTTTTTCATTTGGATGTTTGTGAGATTATCTCCTCCTCTGCTGCAGCACAATGAAGGACTGAGACAGAGGTTGAACTGGATTTTGGCACCAAGAAGGAAGAAATTCTCTTAACTCTCAGCTGTGGATGTCAACAAACCACTTTGCCAGACAACCAGCTCACATTCAGACTCCCTCTTGTTCCCTTAAAATCTAATAATTGATAATAAAATGGCCAGACTGTCAAAAATACTCATGTGATTGTGTCCCAGCCAATCAGAGAGGAGCTGCAGGGGTCATGGGGTTTTGTCTCGCAGGATACATGATGGTTTTGGTGGCGGGTTGGTAGCGCGACACCATGACGGTGCACGCCCCGCAGCCTCCACCGCCACAACCATACTTGGTTCCGGTTAACCTCACTGAAGCCACAGTCAAGGAATTAACCAGCCGAGCGCTGAAACCTGCAGGTGGAGCTCATCAAATACAATCACTCAAACAAAAACACGTGGATTTGAAGCAGATGTGAAGGATACGCTTCTCTCTGAGGAACGACAGCAGCATGGTTTCAGGGTCTGCATGGTTCTCTGTGACCTGAGTTAACAGGAGGAGAAAATGTCAAAACTTTCCTGAGCTGAAAATGAAGTTCAGTCACAGAAAGCGACTAATAACTAAAAATCAAGGTGTGAAAGATGAAAAGGGCGGAGAGGGGATATTAAAAAATATCAGGGAATATCAAGTAATCAGCTCTTTCTACAGCCAAAAGCGTGTTGGATTAAAAACCAAACTACCTCACACGTTGGTGAACTTTAATATAAAAGGCTGACTGTAATAAATAAAGTAAGCACAAAGCGAGGCTATTCTTTCTTTTGTCTCTCCTGTTACTAACCATAAATTAAATAGTCACACCCAAATCACACACAGGCATTATCAAACTATGTTCTGTGTGATTAAATTGATAACCTTTGTAATAGTTAGTCACATGCTGTATTATTCTAGCTGTTATCCAGCTCACGAGTCAGAGTGAGTCACTGTGAGAGTGTCCTTACATAGTGTGAGAGTGTCCTTACATAGTGTGAGAGTGTCCTTACAGAATGTGAGAGTGTCCTTACAGAGTGTGAGAGTGTCCTTAAAGAATGTGAGTGTCCTTACAAAGTGTGGGAGTGTCCTTACACAGAGTGAGAGTGTCCTTACACAGTGTGGGAGTGTCCTTACATAGTGTGAGAGTGTCCTTACATAGTGTGTGAGTATCCTTACATAGTGTGAGTGTCCTTACATAGTGTGAGAGTGTCCTTACAGAATGTGAGAGTTTCCTTACATAGTGTGAGAGTGTCCTTACACAGGGTGAGAGTGTCCTTACACAGGGTGTGAGTGTCCTTACATAGTGTGTGAGTGTCCTTACAGAATATGAGAGTGTCCTTACAGAATGTGTGAGTGTCCTTACATAGTGTGAGAGTGTCCTTACAGAATATGAGAGTGTCATTACATAGTGTGAGAGTGTCCTTACAGAATGTGAGAGTGTCCTTACATAGTCTGAGAGTGTCCTTACATAGTGTGAGAGTGTCCTTACAGAATGTGTGAGTGTCCTTACATAGTGTGAGAGTGTCCTTACATAGTGTGAGAGTGTCCTTACATAGTCTGAGAGTGTCCTTACAGAATGTGAGAGTGTCCTTACATAGTGTGAGAGTGTCCTTACAGAATGTGAGAGTGTCCTTACATAGTGTGTGAGTATCCTCACAGAATGTGAGAGTGTCCTTACAGAGCTGTTAAGAACAGATGTCAGCTACGTGTCCAAAAAGTACCTTAAAATGTGTATTTAAGTGCAGTACTTGAGTATATGTACTTAGTTACATCCCACCACTGCATCAGTGCATATCTTACAAGAAAGAAATAAATCCAAACATGGTGAGTTTTAATATAAACAACTGAATTTAATAAATTAAATGTTTTTCTCTTGGCTGTGGCTCTCGTGTAAAGTTGATCAGTGTCAGACAAAATGGCCCCTCATATTATTATTGATCTATTGGAGCATGATTTCGTTTAAATTCTTTTACAGCCAACAGAGCCTGAATCTGACCAGGCACAGATTTAGGTATAACACCTGTTGTCGCCTTGACGCTACTTTAAGACGGATTTCGTTTCATTTAATCGACTATGTTACTTTCCAAACTCCTGACACTCTTTATGAGATACAAAGAGGAACTTTTATCACGTGTGGAGACGTTTGTGCAGCTGGAAAACACAACAGTGAAAACATCATATGTATGACGGAGGTTAGCAGAAACAAACTACAAGCTAGCAGCTAAAAGTCGCCAACTTACAACAGGAGAAACTGTGTAATTTAAAAGTTAAACGCACCTTTTTCCCGTTGATAAAGAAGCACAAAGTATCTCCTTCCTTCCCTGAAGACATCTTTGCAAGTGAGACAACTTTCTCACGGAAAAAGGTCAAGTTGGTCCAAATCTACGGGACTTCTGCTAGCTGATATTTTCAAAATAAAACACTCTTTTAAAAATACGTTTCGAACTGTGCATTTAAAGTTTGTTTACAGGTCTCTCAGAGGACTGCAACACATCCTTAAAAAAAACCAAAAGTATTATAAAGCTTTTGTGGCTCCAGAGGAAGCTGCATGCAATCTGAGAAATTGCCTCCAATGATGTCACTCAGTGGCTGAGTTGCATTGTGGGTAATGTAGGCCTACATTATTGATAGTTTAAAACAAATCTTTAGACTCAATTAAGTGGAACCAGTGATATCACCTCTTTAATTCCACATTCTTCTTCTTTTTCCAAACCTGGAGCCTACATCACCCACAATGCAACTTAGCCACTGAGTGACATCACTGGAGGCAGTTTATCAGATTTATTAATTAGTTTGGTTTTCATTTTATTCATTCTTATATTTTTAATTTTTAAAATCATATTGTCTGATGTTTTTATGAATGCTCAATAAAAAAATTATCATTGTAATTTTAATGCTTCTATGTTTATTTTTAACTATCTTTGTTTAGAGTTGTTATCCTCTTTATATAAACATTTCCAAATATGTTATACAACAAATCCTATAAATATGATCCAGACAGTTTTCTATGCAGAACTCCACAGAATAAACACATGAATTAAAAAAAAAAAAAACATGTCCAACGATGACTTTTGTTTCATGTTGCAAACCCTAAGATGTTTTAAAAACTCACCGCTGTGTAGTATTTTAGGATATAATATAAATGAGTTTCGTGATGTATGTAACAGGATTTGAGCGTCGTGGATTCTTGTGATCAGGTGCTTTTATTTTAGAAGCATCGTCAGCTCATTTCCTGTCCCACACTGCTGCCTCCAGCACACTTGATTCTTGCAGTCTGCCTGTGAACCAGAAACCTTTCACCTTGTGTGACCTGCCAGACTAAAACAAACATTACCCACAGTTTTCAGACTCAGACCTGAAGAAAGTAATGTCACAATATCCTGGTTGATCTTTTTGTGGGTTTAATGTTTGTATCTCGTGTTTTTAAGCACACACAACACTGTGTTTGCCTTTGATCGGTCGATGATCTCTGCAGCCTTTTTATACAACAAGTTGTATTTTTATAATAATTAACCTGAACTCTGTTTGGCAGGAAAAGACACATCTGTGTCAAAGTTAACTACGTGTTGTCTAAACTGATAAATATATCAAATATTAAGCCCGACTTATCTGAACAAACAGCGTCCTTTAACACTATATTACACAATTACAGGCTCGTTTTATTTCTTATTCTTTAATCAAAAGAAGCACAAAGATATTTATTACAAGTTTCACGTTAATGCAATGAGATATTTTGCACTTGATTAAAGTGAACACTGTCTGAACTGATACAGCTGCTGAACTAGTAATCACAATATCACCCTCTTAACAAATCGTCTGATATTAAGAGTTGTTGAGTGATAAGAACTTAAGAAACCGTGTGAAACGGCTGCTGTCTACACACTTTCCTAATTATTTGGACCTACTTCTTAATTTGGCAAGTTGTATACGCAAAGACAATGTAACCAGACTCCCTTAACAAATCGCTGATTTTAAGAGTTGTCCACCGAGGATAAACTTTATAGACTTTGTGAAATGGCTATGACAAAATCTAAATCATTGGGGCCTTCTTGTAAATTCGGCTTTTAAATGCAAAACATTAGAGTGTTTCTTTCCTTGTAAAACGTGTCAGTTAGTACCAGCCTACATTAAACAGTAACTACTGCAATATTAGCAACAGAAATCACCAGACTCCCTTTAAAAAACACTCAATATGAGACTTGTGACAGTATGAGTAGCTTTATAACCTTTGTAAAATGCTGTCTACACAAATTCCTAACTATCTGGAGGGAGTGTTACAAGGGTTTACACGAAAAGACAATGTCACCAGACTCCCTTCACAAATCGTCTGTTTTTAAGAGTTCTTGAGTCGGACAAACTGAACAAACTTTGTGAAACAGCTGCAACAAATCCTAAATCATTGGTGCCTTCTTGTAAATTTGACTTTGAAATGCAAAACATTAAGATGTTTATTTCCTTGTAAAACGTGTCAGTTTGCATCAGCCTACATTAAACAGTAACTACTGTAATATGAGCTACTTCTTAGTCATGTTGAATATAAAAGCAGCTTTGTTATAAGATCAGTTCAGGGCTGGATGAAGTGTCACAGCTGTCAGACTGAGAGCGCAGGACACGAGATTCACCACAAGAGGGAGCTAAAGGGCAGCAGAGCAGAGGAGAAGCACCAGAAGACACAAAAACACACTTTAATAAATGTCTTTGACCTGTTTCACACTGTTTTCTGTCACTTTGCTCCTTTATATTTTGGTTGAAAGCTTCTTTTTCTCCTTTTTGTCCATGTTCTTATTTTTCTGAGTTTAAAATGAACCTCATCTGTAATCTGTATCTACCCAGAGCTGCTGTTGGATATTAAAGGGTAAGTTCAACCGAAAATAGCAATTCAGTCCTTATCTGTTCAGCTCCGTGCTGATGGAGAGTCAGGTGAAGTGTCGTAGTCCACAGAACATCTCTGGAGCTTCACAGGAAAACAGAGTTAAAGCCTCCTTCCAAACAACTGAAGTAACTGGAGACTTATTTGGGAAATAACAATACAAAAAACATCAATTAAACTTTGCTGAATTAGTTATCAGAACATCCTGTTTGCAGTGTGCCTGTGGATATACACGCGACTGTCACCAGATTACTTTCATACTGATGAAAACTTAAGAATGTGAAGTTTCTGAGGCAAGTTTTGCACATGTAAAGAGGGTATCTTTTTTTTTCCCCAAGTATTTTTGGTGGAATTACAGCTTTATCATCCCAAAATGAACATCATGAAGATGTCACATGTTCAGATCAATAACATGCTGAATGAAATCTTCGGCTGATCTTCTGTGTTTGTCAGTGGAGCTGCTTCCTGTGAATTCCTGTTGAACAAGATTACATTCACTTTCAGTTACTTTCTAAAGTAATCGATGCTTGTTGGTCTTTAGATGTGTTTTGTCTGAGTGTTCAAAAGTTCACAAACATTCAGCTTACAACAGAAACACTGAGGACTTTAACTTTTCATTGTGCAGTAAGTCCTGATGTCACAGTGATGTCACAGTGATGTCAGTGTGAAGTCACAGTGATGTCACAGGGTGACATCTGCAGAATAATAACATCGTCCTCTTACAGACAGGTTCAGTATATTCCTCACTGTCTTTCTGTTTGTTACATTTCACTAACAGTTGTGGATTTTATTGGAACAAGAGCCAGAATTCAAAACAACACATGACAGAAAGTACAAGTCAATGCAATTTAATCCACAATTTAATGGAAGAAGTTTCAAATGTAAATGAAGAATCTTTTCAATCAGTTTGAATCATTTTGTACAAAGTTGACTGATGAATTTATTCCAAGAAGCTGAAAGATTGATGTGACTGTGATCCTGTACAGACTCAACTGTTCAGCACTGACAATGTTTCTGTGACAGGAGGAGACTCTGCACACTAAACACCACACAGACGCACTGAACCAGAACTTAACCAGAACCCAAATCCAGGATAAAGAGGTTCAGTGAATGTGGTGTTGAAGGTGTGGAGGTGGATCAGTGAGTCAGAGGAGACTCTGTAGAAGGACAGAGCGCCAGCAGGACAGTCCACATACACTGCTACTCTACCAGAGGAGGAGGAGGAGGAGGAGGAGGAGGAGGAAGAGGAAGAGGAGGAGGAGGAGGAGATGAATGTTTCTCTGTTATTGTACCAGACAGAGTAACGACCACCATCAGAGCACCTCAGACTCCAGGAATGATCATTATATCCAAACTCACAGGCTTCTCTGTCTCCTTTCCTTCTGATTCTTCTGTAACACACTGATATAGAAACTCCTTGTCTCCACTCGACCTCCCAGTAACAGCGACCAGTCAGACCAGTTCTACACAGCAGCTGACACCAGGACTCAAACCTCTCTGGATGATCAGGATATGACTGAACCTCCTTCACGCGTGTCATCTTCCTGTTGTTGTCAGACAGTTTGATGTTTCTGTTGACTGTGTTTGTGTCGACTGTGAGCTCACAGGAATCTGATGGAGAGAAAAAGACACAACACAGCTGCAGTTATTAATGTGTCATCAGTGTGATGATGACATCACAGATGTGAATGAGTGATGTCACAGTGTTTTGATGAATGACAGTAAAAAGACACTCACACTTGCTCAGACCTGGTGTCAACCATCGGACTCCAGCAGGCTCCACCCTGAAAGGAGGAGGGGGGTCAGAGCAGCACATCCTCTTTCAGCATGCAAACATGGACATGACATGACTCTCATACACAGAAACACAATCTGTCCATCAGGCTGCTTCTCCCTGTTCTCCCTGAACCTCTTCACCTCTGCCACTCTCCTCACACACTGAGAGTGAGCCACAGGATGTTGGTGTGTGTGAAAGAGGACGACAACATCTGAGAACACACACAAACCTCTTGTTGGATTTATCACTTCATCTTTATTTTATTGGATGTTGTTGCTGTTTCCTGTGGGCGACC